>PVIW01003798.1:0-21953 GCA_004026585.1 Noctilio leporinus
TGTTAGGGAAATTTTCTATCATGACTTTTTTGAACAGGTTTTCCATTCCTTGTTTCTCTTCTCCTTCTGGTATCCCTATGATACGGATGTTGTTACATTTCATGTTGTCCTGCAGCTCTCTTAACCCCTCTTCAGTCTTGTTCAGCCTTTTTTGATTCTCTTGTACTGTCTTGGAGTATTTGTCTACATTATCCTCCAATTCGCTGATCCAGTCCTCTGCTTCCTCTAGCCTACTGTTGATTCCTTCTACTGTATTCTTCAATTCAGACATTGTATTCTTCATTTCCTCCTGGCACTTATTGATAGTTTCTATGTCCTGTTTCATGCTGTTGTAGTTCTCAGTAAGTTCCTTGTAACTTCCCTGGAGTTCTTTGTAATTTCCCTGGAGTTCTTTGTAGTTCTCCTGGAGTTGTTTACAGTTTTCTTTGATGTGGCTGAGCTCACTGAACTTCTCTATGATCATTCTTTTGAATTCCTTATCTGATATTCCAGGTGCCTCTGTTTCATTTTGTGTTCTTTCTGGGGATTCTTCCTTTCCTTTCCTTTTGGTGACGGACTGATTCTTTTTTTCCCCATTTTGCATGTCTGTTCTTGCTTGCTCTTTATTTATTTTTGTTCTTTCCTTGGGTTAACCTGCTTTGCTTCCTTGCCTTAGTTGAGCACCCTTCTGTGATAGGAGATTTGTGGAGTTCAGTGTTGCCGTCTCCCAGATTTTCTCCACTTGCTGTTCTTGGTGTGTCTTTTATTTGGGCTGTCTGGTTGTATTCTGGGCCTGTGGGCTTTTAGCAGAAACAAAAACAAAAACAAACAACAACAACAAAAAAAACAAAAAACAAAAATCCAAAGCAAACCAAACAAAACAAAAAAAAAAATGCAAAAGGAAAAAAGAAATAAAAACAATAATAATAAGAAGAAGAAAGGGTTTAGATGGCTGTTCACCCTTAATAATCCCTGACTGGTCCAGATGGAGCCTGGACCTGAGGGCTTTTAGCAGAGGAAAAAAAAAGAAAGAAAAAAAGGGAGAAAGTCACAAGAGAAAGAGACATCAATATTAATAAAGAAAAGGTTTAGGTGTCTGTTCATCCTTTATGGTCTCTGTTTGGTCTAGGTGGAGCCAGGACCAGTGGGTTTTATCAGGGAGAAAAGAAAGGAGAAAGAAAGAAAGAAAAAAAAAAAGGGTGGGTGGGTGCGAGAAAGTCACAAGACAAAGAGAAATCAATAGTAATAAAGAAAGGTTTTAGCTGTGTGTTCCCCCTTTATGATTTCTGATTGGTCCAGGTGGAGCCAGGACCTGTGGGCTTTACCAGGAAGAAAAGGAAAAGAAAGATTTAAAAAAAAAAAAAAAAAGAGGAAGGAAGAAAATAATAAAGTGTTTAGGTGGCTGAGGAAGGGAGGAATACTTAGATTGAGGACTGGGAATGCGTTATAGCCACAGAGTGAGTAGACTTCAATTTGAGAGTAGGGGGAGGGTCTTGGGTATTTAGGTGGATTGAGGTATGGGAGGGATTAAGAATATGTGAGAAGTAACTTTTGCAAAGGATATGTTCGGGATTAATAGTTCATATTGCTCTTGGTATAACTCAGGTGCTTGAGATTAGCAGCAATCCTTTTCCTGAGGCTGCCTCTTTTTCTTGGTGAGGACGTTACAGTCTATAGTCTATATTCTAGCCTGTCTTGGCGCATGGCAGGGCCTGTGATTGTCACAGTCAGGGCTGATTCTGAGTGTCCGCCCCCAGATAGGCTGGGCCTTCAGCAGCCTGGCTGGGTTTTGGGGCTGCTGGTGTTCTGGAGCTCGCAGGGAGCCCCCTCCCACTCCTGGTGGAGGTTCCTACCTGTGATGAGCACCCAGCACCCCTGCAGGGCAGCCCGCAACTTCGCTGGTCCCTGTGATGACTGGCCCCGCCCCCGTAGTTCCGGGAGGAAGCTGCCCCTGTCCCTCAACACTGTCTGGGGTCCGCCTACACTATCGCGCCCTTCCGGGGCGTGCACTGCTCCTCCAAGCCAACCAGCTCTCGGAGGAGTCCTTTACGTGGCCTCAGATGAGCCCCTCCCAGGCATGGGCGGTGAGGCCTTTGTCTCCGGCAATGGCGGGTCAGTTGTCCCTGCTACTAGTTCCTGCCTCGCTGGCTCGCAGTTTGGAGTTTCCGTGGAGCCTGGGGGCCTGTGTGGTTGCGCAGGGCTGGGCCTCCCCCCTCGCAGGGGCTTCTAACTGCTGTTTCCCAGGTGGCCCAGCAGCACCTTTTTCAGCCCTCTCGCCACCCCGGCCGGTGCACTTCCCCGCTCCCCCGCTCGGGCTTCCCCTGCTCCAGCTCCCTGCAGGACTATTCTCCTCCGCCTCTAGCCCTGAGAGGAGCTTCCTCTCCCTGTTGCTGGAGTGAGTCTCTCACACAGTCCCTCCCCTGCAAGAGTTCAATTCCACGTTCCCTACAGGGTTTGCCCTCGCTGCCCGCACTTCACTGTTGAGACTTCCAGTTGCCAGGGAGCCCAGAACTGGCCTCAGTCAAATGCGCCCCTCTGGGCAGAGCCGCCACTGCCCAGAGCCGACGTCAGCCCGCCGGCCAGTCGGTCAGGAATGCCTCACCTACTGTCCTGCTGGCCTCCTCTGCCTCTGGGCTGTGCTCCCCTGTGTCCAGATGCTGCTTGTTCCAATTCCTAGGGTCCTGAAGATGTCTCACGCTCCGTATCTTGTCCTCTAGCTGCTTTGGTACTCGAGAACACCATCAGCACTGCTCTCCATTCTGTTGCCATCTTCTCTCCTCCTCCAAGGCTACTCAGCAAGTAGATGGATGACAAGAGTCAGGATTCTAACTCAGGTCTTCTGATTTCCCTACTTGAGATTTTGCCATCAGCGTTTCCATGAAGTATGCAGCAGCAGCCAATTGTGCGTGATTCTTTGCTATTCACTAGGAATGTGCTCACTCCTACCCAAGCACCATGATACCACCAGTTGTCCCACCATGATTCTTTAGGCTGTTAAATTGGAGAATTACTTAACTTCCCTGAGCCATCTTTTGCTTCCCTGTAAACTGAAACTCTCTGCCTCTGATGTTGGTGAGAAATCAATGGCATGCTACATCATGAGACCACCTAGCACAGTGCCCACACATAACAGATTCTTGGTATACTGTGTATGTCCTGGCTTCCCTTGTATGTGACCGTTCTTGACAGCATGGAGTAGAAGTTTGTGACTGTGCATCTTCACAAGCCACTAGCATCTCTACAGCCACCTTCTCACTCAGCCTCAGGTCCCCAAAATCAGTGACTTTTTTTCTGATAGAAATCTCTTAACCTGTTCCTCAACATTAATGTAAAATACTCTAAGAATGCAAATATGTTTGTCAAATGATAATAGATTGTACAGTGTGCTAAATGGTTAAGGGTCATACACAGAACATACTTCCTATAAATAAATTTGTAGGATTTGCCTTACCTACAACTATGCCAGGTCCTCTTGATGAAGAGCAAGTGTGAGATTTTAATTGTGTGGTGAAATAGGCACTCCTATACACTGCTTGTTTGGAGAGCCAATGGGCAGTATCTGTGAAAATTTTAAATGCATGTATCATTTGATATAGCTATTTCACTTCTAAGAATTTATCCTGTATAGTTGGACAGATGTGCAAAGACCCATGTAGAAGGATGTTTATCAAAGCATAATTCAAAATAGTAAAAAATTAGGGGGAAAGCAATATCAATAAGGAATTAACTAAAGTATAGTGCATCCATCGAGTGGAATATTACGCAGCTTGAAAAAGATTGAGATAGAGCTAAGCTGTATTGTTGCATTAAAACTCAGAGGGCAAAGCACTGTGCATAGTATGCATGTTTCCATTTCAGTGTGTGTAGGTGTGCATGTGTGTATGTCAGGAAGGGAGTACTTAGGTACATGCAAGACTTTTCAACAAATTTCCTACTAATGAGGGATTCTATACTAGGTAAAGAGAGAGCCTGACTTGAAATGTAATGCCCACTTTTTTTTTTTTTTACAAAATTATTTAAATCCTAGGGTTTTCATTTTATTTTTTTATTTAAATTTGTTGTTTATGCCCACTTTTTTTCTTTGAACATTGTAGTCCACTTAACAGCATACATATTTAAGTTAAATATGTATTATATAGCACTAGATGATGTGTGAAGAAATCAAAATTCAAGTGTTCAAATGTAGCTTCTTTAAATTAAATAAGATCATTGTATATGTTATCCAATATATAGATTGGTCACTGTGGCTTGTCCTGTTATTGGCTATAAAGGGGGCATTGTTGCGAGGACTATACTCTAAAATTTCATCTTCTGTACATCATGTTTCTGACCAGATAAATGTTTACTTTCTAGATGCTTTGTTTACATATTGGAACAAGGCTTCAACATCTGAACTTATGGATTTTTTTACAATATCTGAGTGAGTAGTTTTGTTTTGCTAATTGCCTCTTGGTTTTTCCTGGCTAGTCAAGAAATATGAGGAATAGTGTGTAGTTAAACTAGGAATGTAGTGTGTTCACATCCAAACCTACTCTCCACTCTTAAGCTGCTTCTCCTGGTCCTGACCCCAGCACCTACTCTCAGGAGCTTATGACTTAATGATCAGTAACCGACCTTAAATTATTAGAAATGTGGTTGTTATAAGAGGTAATTACTTATGTAATACAAACCATCTTAATAAAATAACAGTAAATGTAGTAGCTGAATTTGGTGGATGCTGCATTCATAAGTTGAATCTAAACTAACTAAAGTAGATGCAGAAACAGGTAGAAAAATTGCTATAATTTTAGAATAATGTTAGTAAAATCTTACATGTCATCTATATTATTTTATATCTTCAATTTAAATTTCTGATTTCATTTAAGCTCATTGCTTTTAGAAACAAGAATCCACACTCCATTATCCAAACTATTGAGACCAGGTGATTTTCCAAATTTAGAATTTTTTTGATGTTTGAAAAATTTATGTATAAAGTCCATAAAACCCCAGCAGATTCTCAGACAACATCACATAGACAAACCCATTTTTGTTTTTTCAGTGAAATCATTATTTCTGTGGTACTGTTCACAATCATTGGGGAATTCATAATATAAGTAGCTTTGTACCTGTTAGCAGGATCATGATTTGCTGCCAAAAGCATTTTCACAAAGTCAGGAGAAAACCTGCAGTGTTCTGAGCTTTGTACGTTTGGTTCATATTCTCATGACTGTTCTGTCTGCTGAGTTAAAGGTGGGAGTTGCCACATGATGAGATGAGATTCAGCATCAGGACCTACTGGACATTATTTTTAACTGCCTCTTATACGCAGGGTTTTGGGGTTTTTTTAAATCAGTTATGGATACTCTAAAACAAAACAAAAAACTGCATACATGATGTTTGTAAGGGACTAGTCCTTTTACTTAAGTCAAAAGATAGAGCTCCTTAAATAGTTTCAATTGGGGAAAATAAGCAACTCAGAATAGTGCAGTACTATATCCATTGCGGTTTATGAGGCAAACTGCCTGGAGTCAATGTCTAAGCCCTTAATGAATGGACAATCCTATGGGTCCTAGGCCTTTCTTCTGTGTGGCTTTAACTGCCCACCACAGTAATGATAGCAGCATAATATGGGGCCTCCTTTGCAGGTTAGTGATTTCCCCTTGGTTTAGCAGGGACTTCCAGAGAATTTCTGAAAACCAGAAAGGGCTAGTAAGAATTTATTGAATGTTTTATTGTTCATGGGTTTAAATAAAACAATGCATTGAAAATAATTTTATCTTCATGTTTCCCTAATAATGGTTCATCCTGTCTGCAGAGTCTGCTTGCACCAGTTCCAGTACATGGGGAAGCGATATATAGCCAGGTACTGTGGGGACTTTAAAGTGTTGTGTCATTTTCTGTATTCTTGGATCTGAATGTGTGAGAATTATCTGTGTGGTGATTGGCCATTGGAATTCTCATAAATTAGCCATAAAGAGAGTTGGCAAGTCTTTGGATTGCTACCATAAAATCTGTTAGCATCCTACATGTACGTTCCTTCTAATTTGTCTATTGCATATCTCAGAAAGATCTTTCTTTGTGGCTTGTTGCTACACTTCTACCCTTGCTCCTAAATCATAGTCTGTCCCTTCTGTCTTCTCTCTCTCATTTCCCAGTTCCTCTTGATGTGTCTTCTAGCTCTTTTCTCTTTCTCTAATTAGTTCTCTTTCCTTGTTTTACTTTCAGCGATCATTTTTAATGATTTCACCTCAACTACAGAGATACTAATTTCTCATTTAACCATTTTTCTTCTTCCTTCATGAAAGAATATTTTCAGTCCATCTCAAGTTTGTTTGGACTTACACAAAACCTCTAAAATTGAGCCTTTTCTCTTTTACTTCTAAGTAAGCCCTCTATTTTTATCCAACCAGAACTCTTTGTGGAATTCACACTGCCCTGTCCCACAATATACTGTTGGTCTTGCATTGAGTTTGAGAAGAGCTAGAAACTCATTGCTGATGAGAACCCAAGCAGTTCCTTCTTTAGAAGTATTTCCCCAGAGTATATCAGGTCCTTACCAAGTTCTTACTCCTGCCCTGTAGCCATTTGGTGTGTCTGTATTTGTTTTTTCTGTTGCATATTCTGTGATCATGTATTTATGTGGTCCCAGTCTAAATATATTTTTCTAGTGCTATTGTTTTTAATAGTTTAATTATAAGTAAACATTTGTTTTAAGAAAAACTTTTTAAATTACTTGTAATTGAGATTTTTCTTATTGATAATTTTGTTTTATAGCAATGAAATAGGAAAGATTTTTAATAGACTTTGAACACAAGAAATATTCAGAATTACATTTTATGTTAAATAAAAATATGTTTTCTTTTAAAAGAGCTAATTTAGAGAGAATATTTTATCCTTTCCTCTATTTTTAATTGAAATGTGGTGGTACTTAAAGTTCTCTAATCTTAATTCTTCTATTTTTATCATAACAGTCATTTTTACATTTGAGATTTTGAATACCAAATACAAGTATATACAAGGTAGCCTTATATAATATATTCCCTTTGACCTTGTCCTATGAAGATGAACAGTGTACTTGTAACAGAAAGACACTGAACTGGGCAAGCTTCTTGCAGTAATGGTCACCTCTGTCAAAGATGGCATTTGGAAAATGTACAAAATAGAATAAAATGCTGCCATAGAACTGACCATGGTAAATGTGGGAGGCTGAAGTTCTCTGCCCTAACAAAATATTTTAAAATTGGGTTTTATGAAACTTTACTCATTTTTAATAGCTATACATTTAATTTTTTAAACTCTTTATAAGCACCTTGTATATATTTGCATGTAAAATTATGTATCCTTTGTTGATCTTAAAAATAGATGGGCATAGGAAAGTGAGAGTGGATGGTGATGTTTTTTTGTTATATGCACTGTGGAAAGTTATGCCATGTTTTATAGAAAATTGCCATGGTCTCTGTTTCATGTGGAGAAGATTCTGAATGATCGTTTAAACATCATCAGTGTTTGCCATTGGTGGTGGTCCAGTTTTATGAATACTGTGCCTTTTTGTTGTGTCACTGAAATCACCCAGCAGCATGTTGCCTGATGATATTCCATGCATGCCCTGTTCTACTCCATACAATAACACAATGAGGAGATGGTTGGCTAAGGGATGGGGAGAGGTGTCATTTCAATACTGGCTTCATTTTTCATCTGCTCTGGTGATGGTACATGATAGGAAGATAGCTGTTTGATTGCTAACCCAGATCACTTTTGTATTTTCTTTACTTAACTGCTGACAAGTTTAACGGAGTGTATGGCTCTTCTAATTCCTGCCTGGGTAAGAATAAATGTGTTAAAACTGCTTTATATAATCCTTCCCATTGCATGTTTGTTCTGTTTCTTACAGTGCATTCTTTTAATTAAAAGAATTTTAGCTCTTTAGTAACATATGTAATTCAAAAAGATTTGCGGTATTTTGGCAATTGTCAGAATGCTAACTTTAGCACCACGTTGGACTGATGCTCAACTTTTTTTTCTTTAAATAGCATCTTTAAAGTACTTTCTAAACCTGAAAAGTTCTCTGCTTTGGCTTTGGCTTTGGCTTTGCTGCTGTGTTGTTGCCAGTGCTTTGCAGTGAGCTCTCAGAGCTGCTGCCTGTATGTTTGTGGCTCACAGACAGGCGTCTATGCCTGGTCCTTATGTGGCCAATCTCCTTTCTGCTGTGTCCTCACCTCACTAACGCTCCTCTCCTATTGGCAGTGTAACAAGTCTAATTTTGCTTCTATCTCATTTCACTCATGTTGCAGGAACCAGGAAGGGTTGGGACCCATAGTTCATGATCGAAAATCTCAGACATTGCCTGTTTCCCATAACAGAACAGGAATGATGCATGCCAGATTGCAGCAGCTGGGCAGCCTGGATAACTCTCTCACTTTTAACCACAGTAAGTCCCATGACATACCATCGTAACAGCCAGCCATCTCTTGTGACATCTCAGAGGGGCAAGCCCCAGGCCACACCACACTACTTCACCAACTTAACTTTTTTTCCAGCTCAAACCAAGTAGGATGAAGAGCTCATGGCGCAATTCCCTTCCTTGGAAGAGAGTGGCATAATGTGGATGGACAGTGGTCAACTACAATACCAGACTAAAAGTGCTAGACTCTTTGCCCCAACCTCTCTGCTTGATATTTTTGAAACAAAATTTGACAGGTTCTATTGGTAGCCAAACATCTCTGATAATTTATATTTAATATTTGGATTCATAGCCTAAAGCCAAATTCTCATTGATTTTCCCCTTGCAACTTCTGAGAACATTTGGGACAGACTGCTTTGCCCTGATCCCATGCATGTAATTGATCATAGTCCACATTCTGACATTCAAGCTTAGAATGTATGTTAAACTGCTGTGAAACATAAAACCCGTGAATCAATTTGTGAGGGTGTGGAAAAGCCAATAACAAAGTGACTTTTTCTGTGTTTTCAGTGTGAGAAAGATATCAAGTGTGCTTGGAATTTCTGTAGACAATGGTAAGATTTAATCAGGTTGAAGTCTGCTTTATGAGGCTGCTTCACTTGCATATTGAGACCTTTTGTTCATTTTGCCTTCCTAACTTTGGTGCTTTCTAACTTCACAGTAGAGATTCTGTCAAAATGTGGGAACATATTTTTGATGGGCTTTTCAGTTACTAGAGGGGATGTGGCATCATGTGCTGTTTTTAAAATTTAAGTGTTTCATTTTCTCAAGGGTTTCTCAAAGCAGGAAACCTAGAAGTATCAACTATGCAGCACTGAAAACTAATGCGATTACTTATGATAAACACCATTTCTGTTAGTGGTGTGTTCTCTAATTGTTTCATCTTTTCACCAAGCATGACATAGTAGTTATTATTCTGTCTAGAAAATTAGTTGTTCTTATTTTAAGTTATGTCTTTAATACATGGTTATTACTATCTCCTCATCATGTCTAATCATAAGAACTCCATTCACTGTGATTTCTATACCTGTTTCTCAATGTAGGCCAAGAGTAAAGATAATATTCTCATTACATTAAATTTACAATACAGTTGACCCTTGAACAACATGGGGGCTAGGAATGCCAACCATCCTTGCAGTAAAAAATCCATGCATAACTTTTGACTCCCCAAAATTGAACTACTAATAGCCCATGGTTAACTGGGAGCCTTATGGGTAACACAAACAGTTGATTAACATATGTGTATGTTATGTGTGTTATATACTGTATTCTTACAATAAGTTATCTAGAGAAAGGAAATGTTATCAATAATAAGAAAATCTTAAGTAAAAGAAAATACATTTACAGTATTTATTGAAAAAAATTGCCTATAAGTGAGCTCACACAGTTCAAACCTATGTTATTCAGGAGTCAACTGTAGTTCAGGGCAAAAGAGCTGAGGAATCAAAATATACAGTAACCTCCCATTCTTCCACTCCAACTACATTAAATCTAATGGATATAGTCTCTCTTTATTAAAATTCTAGGCTTAATTTAAATTATTATTATGTCTGCCATATACTGAATTGGTAGCTTGCATATGCTAGTTCTGAGTTCTATATGTATTTGAGGCTAATATTCTTGATTTTTCAACATCTTGTCTATTAGGGCTTTTTCTAGCTCTGCAGACAAGGGGTTGAAACAAATAAAACAAGGAGTTTTATTATTTTTAGTTTCCATTCCATAATTAACAAACAGAAATTAAAGTCTCACTAAACTACAGGACCTGCTATACTGCCTTAGCCCAGATAATTTATAACACAGAGACCACCTGTCAATTGATGTAAATGCTTAAACTTTAAGGCACTTTCAAAAAACATAAGTAGACCAAGGCCCTACCTCCAAAGATAATCATTTAGGAAACACAGAAAACAAGCAAAAAGTAAATAAATGATCAACATCCAAATTAATAACCTTAATCCACTAAAATATACAGTAGCCCCTCCCACTGCAAATGAATTTTGTGGTGGTGGCTTGAATTGGAGGAGTGAGACAGCTGGCTGTGTTCTGTTGCCTAAAACCATGTCATCAACATGGTTGATTTCCATTCTGTCTTCCCTGCCACCCATAAAGAACCCATCCTTCTTGCCCTTTTCCTCCTTCATTCTGAAGTTTTTATTATTGGTTAGTATTTAGTGACACTATCCTCAATCAAACTTTCTCCTTCTGGCTTCCCAATAAATGGTGAATAGCTGATCTTTTAGCTCTCTCCTGTGTTCCTATAGTTCCTGCCCATTCCAAATTGGTCTTGCTGTCCCATGGTCCTTACATCGTCCCCTAGAACTTAATCTCCATCTACAGCTCTAATTCTCATTATATATATGTGGGTGGTTTCAGTATTTCCTTTTGTTAGCTTTTTTGAGCTTCAAATCATCAACTTGGCCAAAAACAACAGAGAAGGGAGTGAGTACTGTACAGCGTGCATGCAATCAATTGGCAAACTTTTAGTAAAATAAACAATTTACCACAGAAGTGTTATATTTTGAAATAAATTTGTTCTTATGTGTAAATGCATAAACATAGTCTTTTTTTTCTTTTTAAGGGAATTGTTCTTTATTTATTTTTTCATGTATTTTACCAAACATGTGCAAAAATACATTTATACACGTACATATTTTTACACATATTTAAAGTACATACTGGATTTTCAAGAATACAAAAAATTTAAAATATGCCAATAGCTTATATAATCATTACATGTTAAATGATATTTTAAATACATTGTAGCAAATTAAGCAGTTTTTTTCTTTAATACATATTTTACTCTGGAGTGCTATTTTTATGAAATATATCACAGAAAAGGTGTATTGCAGAACACACTTTATGATTTTTTAATTGTTTTTTAAAAAGTCTCTATTTGCTGCAATAATAGACTCAATTCTACTTCAGAATCTTGAGCACGCTTTAATGAACTTTTCTTTATCCATGGACATCATCATGTTTCAATCTTAGCTTTAACAGCCTCATTATTGGAATGAGGTTGTTGATTAACTTCTCTCTCACAAATGCTCCATACGTAATAGTCTAAAGGATTTGCATCTGGTGAATTAGGTGGCCAGATTTCCTTTGACCAGAATTCAGGAACATTGACACTGAGAAATTCTTGCACCTTTCTGGCATTATGTGCTGATGCACCATCTTGTTGGAAGATAAAATGATGTCCTTTTGTGACTTGCTTCATCCATGGTACAATTACTTCTCTCAAAACATCAACGTAAATATCCTGGATCTTCATTGATGATCTCCTGGATTCTGTGTACAATATCTGGACTTGTGCAATCCTTGCATACCTTATGTGTTTTCCTTGTTCGTGTGGTGACCTCAGGACCAGCATCATCCACCTTCTTCATGTTGTAAACTGTAGGTAAAAGGGTTATTGAAGTACGCAATTTCCTCAGCAGTTTGCCCTGCATGCAGTCCAGAACTCATGGATGCTCTAACATTGTATTCCTTCGACATGATGGTTGCTCTCAGAATTGAATACTTTACATCTGAAACAATGATGTTAAATCATAACCTTAGAAACAATAGGTTTTCAAAATTAATGAGAAGCACATGAAATAAAGAGATGCAAGGTTATTGCCAATTGATGGCATGCACCCTGTATGTACAGTATATATATGTGTCTGTGTGTGATTGTGTATATGTATATGTATACGTACGCACGATATTTTACATCTGTACCTAAGCATTTTATATTTTTAGCCATATATGTCTAAAAAAATTCCTATTTGACTGAATATAATACCTTTTGTTGGGCCAACCAATATGACATAGATCCAATATGTGAGATATTTTCTGGGATGACAGAGTCTTAAATCAATTTATTTTGGAGAAGAATCAAAATAGGAAGAGTCTCCTCTGCGTCTGCACTTGTTCTCTTCTGTCCCAGTAGGAAAAGCTTTGTCAGACCTCAGCTTGACCATCAGGGAGCAGCAGAGGACTGTGAGAAACTTAATTCAACTGGGTCTAAGCTGTACCATCCCCATCACCCATTAATAGAACATGAGAAAAGACATCATATGCACTACACAGGTTACCCTAGTAAGGACTTATCTGTACTCTCAGATTTTAATAAGAAATAATGGAAATGATAAACCTCCCCATGACTAATAGTTTTAATCATTTCAAAAACACTCAGAGAATAGAGGCTTGTTGTTTGGAACATTGCCCAAACAGTATATGTATATAAGTATATGAAAAGTAAGTGTTTAAGACATTAAGACAATGACTTTACTATAAAGTTCACTCATCGTATATTAGTAGAAGAGATCTGTGCCAAGTGACAAGTTGAGAGTAATAACTTCATAAGAATATTTTATATAAACCTGGTTATGAGGGGGAAGCTATGTGAAACATGTTTGCAAATAAGTGATATAGTTGCAAAAAATATAAACTAATACTTTGTATTATTCTGATGTTATGCATTATGTTGTAATTTAAATTAATTTGCACAGCAATTCGTAGTTCCCACTAATGGGGGAAAACCAGCCAAGAGGTTGAAATGCTTGACAAAAACCTGTATTTCATTTAATCCAATATAAAAATTTAAAATCACTGGATTAAGTTGCAGAGAATTAGATTTCAGGTCAATGTGAGGAAATATTTTCTATCCGAAATGCCCATTAGCTAGTACAGCCACTTGCAGCTAGAGACTGGGTGAGAACCTAATGGGGTTATTAATAATCTGGGTCACTTAAGCATCATATGAGAAGTTGGAAGAGATGGCTTGTACAATTCCATCTCACTCTGAAATTCTTTTTTTTTTTTTAATATAATTTTTATATCTTTTTAATTTAATTTTACTATTTTTAGAAAGAGGGGAAGGGAGAGAGGCAGAGAGGGAGAAAGACATTAATGTATGGTTGCGTTTCACCTGCCTCCAGCCACAGACCTGACTGGAGACCTGGTTTGCAACCTGGTTATGTGCCCTGGCTGGGGAATCGAACCTGCAACCTTTGGGTTCGCAGGCCGGCGCCTTATCCACTGTGCTACCAGCCAGGTTGAAATTCTTTGATATCTATGAATTAAGAGTAAGAGAATCAATGTAGGTGATAATTAAATTGTTTTATTGTATATACTACTGAATTAATATGAAAAGTGGATAATGCATGTATTCTCTGGAATAAAATTAATATTTTTCAGAAGTTTAAGCATAGACAGTATACGTATGTTTTTAAAAAGATGAAATAGGCTTGTAACTTTAAATGTCTATATGCAAGATAGTAAATAAAATGCTGTGCATGTTTTCTTGATTTAGAAATAATAGTTTGGCACATTTGCCAGTATTTCCAAAATCAGGTAAATTCTGTGGGGCCTCCCAATGTATAAGCCACCTCATCTATAATAATCACCTGGATACACTTAGCCAGTAAATTAACTAGAAAAAGAAAGGACATAAATAAAATCAATAAAAAATTAAATTAAAAATGATGAGTCTTATAAAATAATTGTCACATCAGTAGTGCATTTGAGGGAATACATCAATGAGCAATGCACCTTTAGTGTGATTATTACTTTTGTGTAGAATTTAAGCCTAAATGTAAACATTTAACATACCATTTGAATATTCTGTCTTCACCTTAAAAAAGAGAGAGAGAGAGAGAGAAAGGACAGTTTTGTGCAGAGAAAGAAATAAAATTATCGCCAAAGCAAGTTCAACGTTATACTTTAACCCAAATTCTAAAACTTTAAATTTGGGGTAAATGGCAGCCTTCAGCAAAGACCTGTGGGATAGTTTTGGTTGGTCTAATAAAAGTTGTATTTTTTTGTCCATACTTGTTTTCTTTTTTCATTGTCTCTGTATCTTACCAAATAAACCTCACTGGATAGGGAAATGTTTTGGCTTACAAAGGCAGTACAATGAGTATTAGTACCAAAAGTATGCATTTTTCTTTTCCTTGAGAAGTTTTTTTTTTTTTACCAAAAAAAGCTGAAATAAAAAGAATTAGAACTAGCATGGTGCCAGATGTGTTACATAGCAACACTACGGGTACATGGACTGTTGCAGTGCAAAAATAACACAGTCTATACACTTAGAACTTCAGAACCACCTTTTAAAAAGCCTAGCAAAATTTATGAAAGCACGTAATAGTGTTCCTGTCATATTTTAATAAGCAACTCAGTAGCTTTAAAAAGTTTCTTTGTAGCCTTTTAAAAATCCTCCTATAACTGACATTTATTAAAGTCATAATAGATAGCATCATGCTAGTTGTTTTATCCTAATAATAGGTAGCATGATACAGTGACCTAAATAAGAAATTTGATATGTAGTTTTTGTTTTTGTACCCACTTCTTGCCTCAAGAAAATTCTCTAGGTTTTCTGTGCTTTATTTTCATGATCTATATACAAAATGTCCTCCTCTCTGGAGTATTAAGAAAATTACCTGCATATTAAGTGTTTATTTGTTTTTGCTCCTTGGAGAAAGACATTATATGATGTTTTATAACATTACCATCTTTCTTTGTAATCTAGATCAATACTGTAACATCTTTGCATCCCTATATGTATTTCTTCTAATGTATATCATTTCATAATTTAACATCTCAAATTGTACATCAACCTACATTTTTCTAGTACTAAATTGATTTTACAGCCACATGAGAAGATATCAGTTTGTATTTAAATTATGATACTTCAAGTTCTTTCCTTTTCTTAAACATTTCCTTCAGACATACTGGCTTTTGTGCTTCTTATTAAAGCAAGTAGACTATTACTAGCAGTACAGTCAACTGTTGATTCATTCATGATTCTATCTGATAATACAGTTCTACATTATTGACTTGACACATAGGATTCATTATGTGCAAGGTACTGTTTTAAGAGCTTCACAAATGTTAACAGTTTAATACTCAACTCACCATAGCCTCTGAGATAAATACTATTATTATCCCTACTTTACAGATGAGAAAACTGAGGTATAAAGAGATCAAATGACTTGCTCTAGGTCACACAGCTAGTAAGTGGTTAAGCTGGATTCGGTGACCAGCAGCCTGACCCTTGGCTCATCTTCTTAACCCCTGTACTGTGCTGTTGCCTCTTTCTACATGGGAAGCTTTGGAAATCTCAACCTCTCTCACCACTCTCACCATCCTAACAGCTCAACCAAGTGGCTAGATTGAGTGCCTTCTGTCCAGGTGCCTTCCTAGCTCCACCACTTACTAACTGTGTGACTTAAAACAAGTTGTTTTGTCTTTCTATGCCATTTCCTTATCTGCAAAGAGGGTTTAATAATGTACATATTGACTGTTAGGGAATTAAATGAAGTAACACATGAAAAATTCATAAAATTATGGCTGGTACATTGCAAGCACACAATAAATGTTTGCTGCTCTTCCCTTCTAAAGTTGAAAAAATTACAGTTGAATGAAAACATTATGAACTGACAAGCCTCAGAAACCATAAGCTTTCTATTAATGATCAAAAGTTGACTGTGACTGTACCATCTCTGTAGTCTCTCTGTCTGCGGCCACCCAGCAGTAACCCTCTGTTATAATTCATGCAGGCTATGGCCACTTGGATGCAGATGTTCTTCACCAGTCATTACTTGAAGCCAACATTGCTACTGAGGTTTGCCTGACAGTTCTGGACACTCTCTCTCTATTTACACTAGCGTTTAAGGTTAGTACTGAACAGCTATTCATGGTTAGTAAAAAGTAAACTTTTTAAATTCAACACTGCTTATTCAACTGAACCAGCAAGAACTTCCTGTGTTTTCTTTTTACTATAAAAAGCTGTTTTTGCCCCTGTTAGAAATCATTAATACTTAAATTTGTTTAATGGAATTACTCCACAGTTATCAACTTGAATTTCCTGAAAATATGATAAAGCTTAATAGGTCAGAGTGAGCCACAGGCATGCAAGTGGTGAAACAGTCTCTTCCAGTGGTTAATTCTTAGCTAGAAGAAAGTATTTACCTGGGAAAAAGGCTTTGCTATGTATGCCCTCAAGGGTGATATAAAATATGAGAATGTAATTAGTGATTCTGCTTCTACCCTCTTTAAACATGTCTAAATGTGATCGCAATTGAAATTAAATACTTATCCAAAGAAAAGCATAAAGTACAAACACATTGCCTTTTTTAAATTTTTAAAAATCTGTTACTAAATTAAATGGTAGAAGCATTTCAGGGATAGAAAATAAAAGGTTTTGGTCTTATGTTTAGGTTTTAAGAAATATTCAGGTAGGTAGAGATGGTCTCTTTAGGCAATGTCTTGTTTTTAGGAACCTAATGCATTCCATTCTTCCTAAATGATTTCTTCCATTTCCAGCACAGAAAGAAGAAATTGAATAGATATTAATATGCTATGAATATTGAAACAGTATGTTTATTTTGCAAGGGTATTTGGAAAACATAACCTAAGTCACTCTCTGCTTTGCTTATCTCCATTCATAAAACACATTTCTTTATTAGAGTAAAAAATATTTACCCTGGTCTCATGTCATTTTACTATAATATTCCTTTATTCTTCAGAGAAGCCATGCTATAACTCATGTCCCCTGAACTGTTATCAGTAGGAACCTGCTGAGAGATGAAGAAATACAGCTCTAATTCAGTGAGTGTTTGGACAGCAGTGTCTCACTGCATAGAGTCTCCATTCTGGTGGCACTGAACGTGGTTTCCAGGCTCCCAGACCAGCAGAACCTGGGAGAGTGTTAGAAACACAGATTCTCAGGCCCTACCCCAGACCAGCTGAATCAAACTCCGGGGATGAGACCTGAACACCACTGCTCTACTAGAACCATGTTTTGCATACTTTTTGTTTAAAAATGCTGTGTAAATGGGCAGTGAAGTTTTTAATGTGAATATTTGCCATGTACACCTGCATCACTGCTAACCCTAAATCCATAAATTCAGAATAGTAGTTGCAATACTTTCCTCCACTCTCTGCCTGGCCTGAGAGGCCAGGGCAAAGGCAAGTGCAGGACAGGTGTGGCTTGGCAGCACCATGAAAATAGTGACAGTTTCCTTACTAAGTAGCCTCTAGTTCTTATCTGGCCCCTTTAAATTTTTTGCTTTCATATAAGAAAAGTATTGGTCAGAGTTCCCAGATATTCAGTGTCTGGCCACCAAATATGTTCTGTCTGTTGAGAGAGAAACATCTCAAACTGGTTGTAACATTTATTAGCTTAATATATTTAGAAAGATTACTTCATGTCTCCAGACCTAAGAGTTCTCATTTGTAAGATTGGAAAAATAGTATCTACCTCACAGAGTTGTTGCTAAAGTGAGGTGAAATAGAATAACAATAAAACATTTTTTTTAAACAAAGTAAGGTGACCCTTGAAAGGGTCTATCACCAGCTCTAACATACATATACAGAAATACTAAGGGCTTACCCACTTTTGGCCGGATTTTAAGCCTTGGGCAGAACAACTTAAATCTCTCAGCCCTAATTTCCTTACCTAGAACATAGCAGTTATTCCTACTGTGTTATGGATTGATTCTCTGTTAAAGTTGATATACCTGTGTTAAAAATATTTGGTGTTACAAGCCCAGCACCCTACCCCATTAAAAAGTGGGAAGACGCTATGGTAAACAGTATGGAGTTTACTTAAAAAAACAAAAATGGAACTGCCTTTTAATCCAGCAATTCCACTACTAGGACTATACCCAAAGAACCCTGAAACACCAATTCATCAGAACCTATGTAACCCCAATGTTCATAGCAGTGCTATTTACAATAGCCAAGTGCAGGAAATAGCCTAAGTGCCTGTCAGTGGATGATTGGATCAAAAACTTTGATACATTTACACACAATGGAATACTACACAGCAGAAAGAAAGAAGAAACTCCTACCCTTTGCAACAACATGGATGGAACTAGAAAGTATCATACTTAGTGAAATAAGGCAGTCAGTGAAAGACAAATACCATATGATCTCACCCACTACAGGACAATAATGAACAAAACAAACAAACAAGTGAAACAGAACCAGATACATGAATACAATGAATAGACCTTCAGTGTGCAGAGGGGGAAGAGGAGGCAAAGAAGGGAAGCAGTTTAGTCAGGGAACTACTATGAAAGAAACATGGACATGGACAATGAATAGGATTGAATTTCAGAGGGAGTGGGTGGGTGGGGAAGGGGACAGAGGGGAATAAAAAGGGGATGGATGTAACACAACAATAAAATTACATTAATAAAAAGGTGGGGACTACCAGGAGCACACCTGGCATGGAACTGCTGGGGTGTAAGCCCACAGGTCCAGTATACAACCAGACAGCCCAAATAAAGGACACAACAAGAACAGCAAGTGGAGAAAATCTGGGAGACTGCAACATTGAACTCCACAAATCTCCTGTCACAGAAGGCTGGTCAACTAAGGCAAGGAAACAAAGCAGGTTAATCCAAGGAAAGAACAAAAAAAAAAATAAATTAAAAGCAAGCAAGAGAACAGACATGCAAAATGGGGAAAAAAAGAATCAGTCCATCACCAAAAGGAAAGGAAGAATCCCCAGAAAGAACACAAAATGAAACAGAGGCACCTGGAATATCAGATAAGGAATTCAAAAGAATGATCATAGAGAAGCTCAGTGAGCTCAGCCACATCAAAGAAAACTATAAACAACTCCAGGAGAACCACAAAGAACTCCAGGGAAGTTACAAGGAACTTACTGAGAACTACAACAGCATGAAAAAGGACATGGAAACTATCAATAAGTGCCAGGAGGAAATGAAGAATACAATTTCTGAATTGAAGAATACAGTAGAAGGAATCAACAGTGGGCTAGAGGAAGCAGAGGACTGGATCAGCGAGTTGGAGGATAATGTAGACAAATACTCCAAGACAGTACAAGAGGATAAAAAAAAGGCTGCATAAGACTGAAGAGGGGTTAAGAGAGCTGCAGGACAACATGAAATGTAACAACATCCGTATCATAGGGATACCAGAAGGAGAAGAGAAACAAGGCATGGAAAACCTGTTCAAAAAAGTCATGATAGAACATTTCCCTAACATAATGAGTGAAAACATTAATCAAGTTCAGGAAGCACAGAGGGTCCCAATGAAGATCAACTCAAACAGACCAACACCAAGGCACATTATTATTAAAATGGCGAATTTCAAAGACAAAGAGAGAATCCTAAAAGCATCAAGAGAGAAAAGACAAATAACATACAAAGGGGCTCCAATAAGCCTATCAAATGATTATTCGACAGAAACAATTCAAGCCAGAAGGGAATGGCAAAGAGTATTTCAAGTCATGGTAAACAAAGGCCTGCAACCAAGAATACTCTACTCAGCAAGGCCCTCATTCAAGATAGAAGGAGAAATAAGGATCTTCCCAGACAAAAAAAAAAGACTAAAAGAATACATCTCTACCAAACCAGCATTTCAAGAAATGCTAAAGGGTGTGCTATAAAAATAAGTAAACAAATAAAATGAAGAAACAGAGAAAGCCAAAGAGGAATACAGACACAAAGGGAGAAAATGGCAATGAATAAGTATCAATCCATAATAACCTTAAATGTAAACGGATTAAATGCACCAATCAAAAGACATAGGGTAGCCAAATGGGTAAGACAACATGACCCACATATATGCTGTCTTCAAGAGACCCACCTCAGAACAAAAGATCAACACAGATTATGAGTGAAGGGATGGAAAAATATATATCAAGCAAATGGACATGAAAAAAAAAGCAATACTGATTTCAGACAAAATAGATTTTACAATGAAGGCCATAAAAAGGGACAAAGATGGACATTTCATAATACTTAAGGGAACAATCCATCAAGAAGAAATAACTCTGATAAACATAAACGCACCCAACATAGGAGCTCCGAAATATATAAGGAAAATCTTGGAAGACTTTAAGAAAGACATAGACAGCAACACACATTAGTGTGATTTTAATACCCCACCATCAACAATGGACAGACCTTCCAAACAAAATATTCCCAGAGATGTTGTGGCATTGAACAACACTCTAGAGGAAATGGACCTAACTGAGTCTTTTACCCCAAAGAAGCAAAATACACATTCTTTTCAAATGCACATGGATCATTCTCCAAGATAGACCACATGGTATGACAAGACAAGCCTCCACAAATACAGGAAAATTGAAATCATACAAAGTATCTTCTCAGATCACAATGGCTTGAAACTAGAAACCAAATTCAAGGGAAAAAAACAAAAATTCTCTTACTCATGGAGCCTGAATAACATGCTTTTAAGCAATGATGGGGTCAACAATGAGATCAAAGATGAAATCAAAAAGTTCCTGGAAACAAATGACAATGAACACCCAACAGCCTAAAACCTATGGGATACAGCAAAGGCAGTTCTCAGGGGGAAATTTATAGCAATACAGGCCTTCCAAAAAAGGTTACAAGAAGTTTGTAAAATCGACCTAACCACAAAGCTGCAAGAACTGGAGGAGCAACAACAAAGCCCAGAGCAAGTAGAAGAAAGGAAATCATCAAGATCAGAGCACCACTAAATAACTCAGAGATTCAAACTACAATTCGAAGAATCAACAGGTCCAGGAGCTGGTTCTTTGAAAAAATAAACAAAATTGACAAGCCCTTATTCAGACTGATCAAGAAAAAGAGAGAGAGGACCCAAATAAACAGAATCAGAACTGACAGAGGAGAAATCACAACTGATACCTCAGAAATACAAAAGATTGTAAGAAATTACTACAAACAACTCTATGACAAAAAATATGACAACCTGGATGAAATGGACACATTTCTGGAAAGGTATAACCTACCAAAACTGAACCCAGAAGAAGCAGAAAGCCTGAATAGGCCAATAATAACTAGTGAAATTAAAGAAGTAATCCAAAATCTCCCAAAGCACAAAAGCCCTGGACCAGATAGTTACACAGGTGAATTTTACCAAACATTTAAAAAAGAACTAACTCCTATCCTCCTCAAACTATACCAAAAAATTCAGGAAGAGGGAAGACTCCCAAACTCTTTCTATGAGGCCAATATTATTCTAATCCCAAAACCAGGGCAAGATCCAACTAACAAAGAAAGCTACAGGCCAATATCTCTGATGAACATAGATGCTAAAATTGTCAGCAAAATATTGGCCAATCAGATTCAGCAGTATATTACAAAGATCATACATCATGATCAAGCGGGCTTCATCCCAGGGATGCAAGGATGGTACAACATTTGTAAATCAATAAATGTAATACACCACATCAACAAATTGAAAGATAAAAACCATCTGATCATATCAATAGATGCTGAAAAAGCATTTGATAAAGTGCAGCAACCAATTATGATAAAAATCCTCAGCAAAATGGGAATAGAGGGAGCATACCTCAACATCATAAAGGCCATCTATGAGAAACCTGAAGCCAACATCATACTTAATGGACAAAAACTGAAAGCTTTCCTCCTAAGACCAGGAACGAGACAAGGCTGTCCACTTTCTCCACTTCTGTTCAACATTGTCTTGGAAGTTCTAGCTATAGCCATCAGAGAAGAAAAAGGAATCAAAGGTATCCAAATTGGAAAGGAGAAAGTCAAAT
>PVIW01003798.1:22053-154645 GCA_004026585.1 Noctilio leporinus
AAAGCATTTTTGTATACCAATAATGAAACAACAGAAATAGAAGCGAAAAAACAAATCCCATTTACCATAGCAACAAGAAAAATAAAGTACCTAGGAATAAACTTAACTAAGGAGGTAAAAGACCTGTACTCAGAAAACTACAGAACAATGAAGAAAGAAATCAAGGAAGACACAAATAAATGGAAGCATATACCATGTTTGTGGATGGGAAGAATTAACATCATTAAAATGTCCATACAACCCAAAGCAATCGACATATTCAATGCAATCCCAATTAAAATACCAATGACAGACTTCACAGAAATTGAAAAAATACTTCAAAAATTTATATGGAGCCAAAAATGCCCATGAATAGCCACAGCAATCTTGAGAAAGAAGAACAAGATGGGATGAATCACAATACCGGACTTCAAACAATACTACAAGGCTACTGTCATCAAAACAGCCTGGTACTGGCATAAGAATAGACATATAGATCAATGGAACAGAATAGAGAGCCCAGAAATTAACCCAGGACTCTATGGTCAACTCATATTTGACAAAGAGGGAAGGAACATCAAATGGAGTCAAAACAGTCTCTTCAACAAATGGTGTTGGGACAACTGGACAGCAACATGCAAAAAGATAAAACTAGACCACCAACTTAACACCATACACCAAAATAAACTCAAGATGGATAAAGGATTTAAACATAAGCAGTGCCACCATAAAGGTCCTGGAGAAAGATATAGGCAGTAAACTTTTGGATACCCTATGCAAAAATATGTTTACTGATGCTTCACCAAGGGCAAAGGAAATCAAAGAACGAATCAACAAATGGGACTATATCAAATTGAAAAGTTTCTATTCAGCTAATGAAAATATCAGCAAAATTCAAAGGGAACCAACTGTATGGGAAAACATAATTGCCAATGATACCTCAGAGAAGGGTCTAATCTCCAAAATGTATAAAGAACTAATGCGACAACACCAGGGAGACAGGCAGTCCAATTAAAAAATGGGCAAAGGACCTGAACAGACAACTCACTGAGGAAGATATACAAAGGGCCCAGAGGCATATGAACGAATGTTCAACATCACTAGTCATCAGAGAGATGCAAATTAAAACCACAATAAGATACCACCTCATACCTGTCAGAATGACAATCATCAGCAAATCAACAAACAACAGTGTTGGCGAGGATACGGGGCAAAGGGAACCCTCATACACTGTTGGTGGGAATGTAGGCTGGTGCAGCCACTGTGGAAAACAGTATGGGGTTTCCTTGAAAAACTAAAAATGGGACTGCCTTTTGATCCAGCAATTCCACTACTTGGACTATACCCAAAGAATCCTGAAACACCAATTCATAAGAACCTATGTATACCTATGTTCATAGCGGCACTACTTACAATAGCCAAGTGCAGCCTAAGTGCCCATCAGTGGATGATGGGATCAAAAACCTTTGGTACATTTACACAATGGAATTCTATGTAGCAGAAAGAAAGAAGGAACTTGTACCCTTTGCAACAACATGGATGGAACTGGAGAGTATTATGCGTAGTGAAATAAGCCAGTCAGTGAAGGACAAATATCATATGATCTCACCCATTATGGGACAATAACGAGCAAAATTAACAACAAGCAAAACAGAACCAAATATATGAATACAATGAATAGGCCTTCAGTGGTCAGAGGGAAAGGGGTTGGGGGGAGGAGGGAGGCAGAGGCAAGAAAGGGGAGCAGCTTAGACAAGAACCTAGTATAAAGGAACCATGGACATGGACAACAGGTGGGATTTACTTGGTGGGGAATGGGTAGGTGGGGAGGGGGACAGAGGGGAGCAAAAAGTGGGTGAATGTAATACAACAACAATAAAATTTGAAAAAAATGTGGGAAGATGGGCAAATCTATAGCATCAGTGGATACCAGGCCAAGCTATGGGCTCACCTAGCTAGATTCACAGGTTCATAAAACTCACTGGCACAGCCCCCACTGTGATCTTCCTTTGTAAATATTTGGTCAGTTGAGGCATCAGTTAGAGCATATCAGAAAAGTTAAGTAGTTTCATTTAGTTAGCTGACATAATTGCACAAAAATCGTCTTTCACAGATATAGCCCTATCGTTTCTGAGTTTCTTAATTGACCACCTATAAGAAGTTGCTGGATTTGGCATGGAGTTCATATAGGTGAAAGCCACGGGAAGGTGGTGCAAAAAGCCACTAGATTTTTGGAATGAATGCTTGAGAGGTTGCAGAGTTGGTGCAACCCAAGGCGAAAGGGCTAGCAGATTGCAGCCCTTTGTGGATCGCAGAGGCTCTGGAGCCCGTGGCTTCTGACATGGTTGTGGGGTGGCCTGGCCCAGCCCAGCTCTGGTAGGTATGCTGTTGAAGGGCAGCTTTGGGCAGCTTTGGAATGGCTTGTTACCTAGGTGGTGGATAGCAGGGAAACTTGGTGCAAGCCCAGGAAGACAAAAGAAATAACATTTCTGCTACAGTGTGAGTTTGGAGCATGGTGATTGGACTGGCCCTGACTGGGAAACTCAGTTGTGATACCTGGCCAGGAGTACAGAACCAAGGTGTGACAGAAGCCCATGACATGCCCACGGTGGTGCACGGACACAGCAGTTCCAAGATACTGTCAGCAAGAGGAAAACTCTTAGGAAGGGTACACAGGGTCACATTAGCACCCGCTTGCCCTGGACCCAGGCTAGGAAGGAAAGCTGGTGGAGCTCCAGACAGTTACCCAGAGCCAATTCATCCCCCCACGCTACAGTAGCTATTAGTCATTCGAACCACTCCCGTCTAAATGACATCAGTCATAGCCCCGCCCACAGGATTTGTGAGTCCCTACCCCAAGGAACTAGAGCCTGACTTCAGATTACCGAGAGACTGATCAAGAAACTAGACACAGGAAATTGGTCTCTGCTAATCTCACCTGAGTTACACCACAATCTTCTGCATCACGGTTGGCAAACACAAGACCCGTGGGTCGAATATGGCCCTCCAGCTTGTTTTATCCAGCCCAGCACCTTGTTTCTACATGGCTCGCTTAACTGTTAAGGAGTAGTTACATTTATACAGTCCTAAAATTACATTCAGCCCTTTAAAGGCAACTGCAAGGCTGAGGTGGCCCCCAGTGAAAATGAGTGTGACACCCTTGTACATGAATTATTATTCATCAACTAACAACAAAAATATATGAGACTTGATGGAAAGAGTGACTCCCCATCAGACAGAAGGAATGAACAACAAGCAACACATCAGCCAAATCCAAAATACAACCAGAAAACCCAAATAAAGGGCATCCCAAGAAGAGCAAGTTCAGGAAATCTAGGAGACTGCACCACTGAACCCCATAGGACTTGGATCATAGAAATCCATACCACAAAGGCAGGGAGTCAAAGCAGATTAATCTAAGAAAGCAGAAACAAACAAGAAGAGACACCTAAAATGGTGGGGGAAAGAAACAATACCTCACCAAAAGGAAAGGAGAAATACCCAGAAATACTGCTAAAAGAAATAAAGGCAAGCAAATTATCAGACATGGAATTCAAAATAATGGGAATAAGCAAGCTAAATGAGCTAAGCAAGCTAAAAGAAAACTACAAAGAACTCCAGGGAAGCTACAAAGAACTTACTGAGAACTATACCAGCATTAAAAAGGACATAGCGCCCTGGCAGGTGGCACAGTGGATAAGATGCCAGCCTGCAAACCCAAAGGTTACTGGTTTGATTTCCTAGCCAGGGCACACAACCAGGTTGCAAGCCATGTTTCCAGCCAGGTGGGTAGCTGGAGGCAGATGAAAGGCAACCACACACTGATGTCTCTCTTCCTCTCTACCTCTCTCTCCTCCCCTCTGTATAAAGAATAATAAATAAACTCTTAATTTAAAAAAGGACATAGAAATTATAAGAGCCAGCAGAAAGTGAAGAATACAGTTTCTGAACTGAAGAAAGCATTAGAAGGAATGGAAAAGCAGGCTACAAAAAGCAGTGGACCTGATCAGCGAATTGGAGGACAATGTAGCAAAAAACTCCCAGACAATGCAATAAAAGGAAAAAAGACTGAAAAAGAATGAAGAGGTGTTAAGGGAGCTGTAGGACAACATGAAATGTAACATTGCTAGGAATACCAGAAGGAGAAGAGGAGCAAAGGATAGAAAACTGTTTTGAAAAAATGAGAGAGCCCTGGCTGGTGGCTTAGTGGATATGTGCCAGCCTATGAACCCAAAGGTCGCTGGTTCGATTCTCAGCTAGGGCATATAACCAGGTTGCAAGCTAGGTCCTACGCTGGAGGCAAGTGAAAGGCAACCATACATGGGGAAGAAAAAAACAAATGAGAGAAAACTTCCTGAACTTGGTGAGAGAGGAAGTGAAGCAAATCCCGGAAGCACAGAGGATCCCAATAAAGATGAGCCCAAAGAGGACCACACCAAAACACATCCTAATTAAAATGGCGGCATTCAAAGACGAAGAGAGAATCCTAAAGGCAGCAAGAGAAAAACAGCTAATAACATACAAGGGAGCTCCAATAAGGCTGTTAGCCAGTTTCTCAACAGAAACACTACAAGCCAGAAGGTATTGGCAAAAAATATTCCAAGCAATGAAAAGCAAAGACCTACAGTCAAGACCACTCTGCTCATCAAGGCTCTCGTTCAAAATGGAAGATGAAATAAGGAGTTTCCACAACAAAAGAAAGCTAAAAGAATACATCACCCCCAAACCAGCATTGCAAAGAGATGTTAAAGGAACTCCTATAAGAAGAGAGAGAGAGACAGAGAGGAAAACAGATACAAAGGAGAAAAAAATGACAATAAGCACCTATCAATAATAACCTTAAATGTAAATGGATTAACTGCTCCAATCAAAAGACAGGGTAGCTGAATGGATAAGAAAACAGGACTCACCTCAGAACAATGGATCTATACAGATGAAAGTGAAGGGATGGAAAAAAATATTCCAAGCAAATGGACATGAAAAAAAAAGCTGGGGTAGCAATGCTCGTATCAGATAAAATAGATTTCAACACAAGGACCACTAAAAAACCAAAGAAGGGCATTTTCATAATACTTAAGGAAACAATCCATCAAGATACAACCTTTATAAACATATATGCACCCAATAAAGGAGCACCCAAATGTGTAAGAAGAATTTTGGAGGTATTCAAGGACATCGACAACAACACACTAGTAGGGGATTTTAGCGCCTCATTATCAACAATGGACATATCTTCCAAAGGAAACACCAGGGATATTATGGCATTGAACAATACTCTAGATGAAATGGATTTAACTGATATATATAGAACTTTTCACCCCCAGTAAGAAAAAAACACTTTCTTTGCATCCCAAGGAAGCAAACTACACTTTCTTTTCAAATGAACATTCTCAAAGATAGACACGGTAGGACACAAAACAAGCCTCCACAAATTCAAATTGAAATTATTGCTATCCTCTCAGATCACAACAGCTTGAAGCCAGAAACCAACCTCAAGGAAAAATACTCAAAACATTCAAATTCCTGGAACTGAATAACATGATATTAAATAATGGATGGGTTAACAATGAAATCAAGGAACAAATCAAAAAAGTTTCTGGAAATAAATGAAAATGAATATATAGCAGCCCAAAAATCTATGGACACAGAGAAGGCAGTCCTGAGAGGGAAGTTCATAGTAATACAGGCCTACCTAAAGAGGTTAGAAGGAGCTAATACAAACAACCTAACAATAAATTTACAAGAACTAGAGGATCAACAACAAAACAAAGCCCTGAATGAATAGGAGGAAGGAAATAAGATCAGAGCAGAACTAAATGACACAGAAACTAAAAGAGTAAGTCCAGGAGCTGGTTCTTTGAAAAGATAAAATTGACAAGCCTTTAATCAGACTCATCAAGAAAAAAAGAGGTCCTAAATAAACAAAATCGGAAATGACAGAGGAGAAATCATAACCATTATCACAGAAATACAAAGGATTGTAAGACATTACTACAACAACTGTATGGCAAAAAATCTGACAACCTGAGTGCAATAGACAAGTTTCTGGAAAATACATAATCCTCCAAAACTGAATCCAGAAGAAGCAGAAAGCCTGAATAGATCAATAACAACTAGTGAAATTGAAGCAGTAATCAAAAATCTCCTGGCATACAAAGCCCCAGACCAGATGGCCACACTGGCAAATTTTCCCAAACATTTAGGGAAGAACTAACTCCTATCCTTCTCAATTTATTCCAGAAAATCCAAGAAGAGGGAAGACTCCCAAACTCTTTCTATGAGGCCAGTATTATTTTAATCTCCATACCAACTTAGGACACAGCAAAGAAAGAAAACTACAGGTCAGCATAACTGATGAACATAAATGGTAAAATCTTCGACAAAATATTGGCAAACTGGATCTAGCAACACATTAAAAAGATCATACACCAAAATCAAGTGGGATTCATCCCAGGGATGCAAGGATAATACAATATTTGCAAATCAATAAATGTAATACACCACATTAACAAAATGGAAGACAAAAGCCATATGATCATATCAATAGATGCCGAAAAAGCATTTGATAAACTACCCTTTTCTGATAAAAATGCTTAGCAATATGGGAATATACCTCAACATAATAAAGGCCATATACAAAAAACCTTACAGCCAACATCACACTTGATGGGCAAAAGCTAAAATACTTCCCCTTAAGATCAGGAATAAGGTTCAGTGTGCCCACTCTCTCCACTTCTATTCAACATTGTTTTGGAAGTTCTAGCCACAGTGATCAGACAAGGAAAAGAAATCAAAGGCATCCAATTTGGAAAGGAGGAAGTAAAACTGTCATCATTTGCAGATGACATAACAGTGTACATAGAAAACCTTATAGACTCCACCAAAACTACTCAACCTAATAAGTGAATAGACCACCAACTTACACCATACACCAAAATAAACTCAAGATGGATAAAAGATATTAACATAAGCCATGCTGCCATAAAAGTCCTACAGGAAAACATAGGAAGCAAATTTTCAGACATCCCACACAGAAATATTTTCACTGATACTTTTCCACGGCCAAGGGAAATAAAGGAACAAATTAAAGAATGGGACTACATCAAAATAAAAAGTTTCTGCTCAGGTAAAAAAAACATCAGCAAACTAAAAAAAAAAAAAAAAAAAAAACATCAGCAAACTAAAAAGGGAAATGTCCATATGGGAAAATGTATCTGCTAATGATACCTCAGACAAGGGTTTGATCTCCAAAATATATGAAGAACTTGTACGACTGAATACCAGAAAGACACACAATACAATTAAAAAATGGGCAAAGGACCTGAACAAACACTTCTCCAATTAAGACATACAAAGGGCCCATAGGCATATGAAAGCATGCTCAACAGTTACTAGCCATCAGAGAGATGCAAATTAAAACCACAATGAAAGCCCTAGCTGGTGGCACAGTGGCGAATCCAGAGGTTGCTGGTTCGATTCTCAGCCAGGGCACATAATCAGGTTGCAAGCCGGGTCTCCAGCCAGGTCCGTGGCTGGAGGCAGGTGAAAGGCAACCATACAATGATGTCTCTCTTCCTCTGTGCCTCTCTCTCCCTTCACCTCTCTCTAAAAAAATAATAAATAAAATCTTAAAAAAAAAACACACACACACACAATGAGATACCACCTCACACCTGTCAGAATGGCCATCATTTAAATCAACCAACATTCTGACAAGGATGTAGAGTAAAGGGAATCTTAGGGCATTGTTGGTGGGAATGCAGACTAGTTCAGTTACTATGGAAAACAGTATGGAATTTCCTCCAAAAACTAAAAATGGAACTGCCTTTTGACCCAGTGATTCCACTGCTAGGTTTATATCCAAAGAACCCTGAAACACCAATTCAGAAGAACTTATGTAACCCTATGTTCATAGCAGCGCTAGTCACAATAGCCAAGTGCTGGAAGCAGCCTAGGTGCTCATCAGTGGAAGAATGGATCAAAAAACGGGTACATTTACATAGTGGAATACTATACAGCAGAAAGAAAGAAGTGCCTACCTTTTGTGACAACATGGATGGAGAGTATTATGCTTAGTGAAATAAGCCAGGTTTTGAAAGACAAATACCATGTGATCTTACCTAATATAGGAGACTAATGAACAAAACAAACAAATGAGCAGAATGGAACCAAAGACATGGAACAAAAAAGCAGCAGAATGATGGTGACTAGAAGGGAGGAGGGAGGGAAAAGGGGTGGAGTGAAGAGGTAGGGTTTAGATGAGGCGCTAAGGTGAAGGATACATGGACCTAAACAAGGAGGTGGGGATTGACTGTGGGAGAAGGGAGGGGGTCACGGAAGAGCAATGTGGGGAAAAGTGAAACAATTATAATACAATAATAAATCAATTTTTAAAAGTTGCCAAAGGCAATCAGGAATCTCATTTTATAGTGAGAGAAAGTATTTGAGGACTTACTCCCTGATTATTATTATAGGAGCTTCCTGCACTTCCTGCTATTTATTGAATGCCTTCTGAGGCTCAAGCCTTAATTCTCACAGTAATTTAGCCAAATAGATCTCCTACCTCTTGTGTTGTGCAGTACATGAGGAGGAGATTGACACCGGGACAGGTTAGAAAATTTACCCAAGATCACTACACAAAGCCCTTGGTCTCCACTATGGAGGGGGTGTGTGTGTCAAGATAGTTGAATGATCTCTCATAGGGAAAAAAAAATTACCAAGTACTCAACAGATGCTGATACCACACTAGGGATTTTCACATATGTTATCAGACTTAATACATAAATGTTGTATTTGTAAACCAAGATAGAAACATGCAGAAAAATATGGTTCTTCTCTGGCTCTTCTACAATGCCTATTACCACCCAAAAACAATGCTGGCCTTTAAATAGTTAATAGTATTTTTTATTCATTTATAAATAAATGAATATATTTTATCCATTTTGCTATTACAGTTGTCCCAATTTTCCCCCCTTTTACCTGGTACCCCCCATTCTCTCCAGTAATGCCTGCCTTTAGTTCATGCCCATGTGTCATACATACAAGTTCTTTGGCTTCTTCTCCATTTCCTTTATTCTCCTGTCTATTCTGTAACCACCAATGTATACTTTTTTTTCTTTCACATCCAGACAATTCACCATTTAATTACTACCTTCTGTCAACCTCTCAAATCATGTTAATACAAAGTTTTCTTTTCATTATTTCAAAATACCTTTGTTAATTCATTTGTTTAAAGAGTTACTTTTTAAAGTAATATCAATTGCAATATTACCAGACAAATGCAAAAATACATTTACACACATACATATTTTTACACATATTTAAAGTACATACTGAATTTTCAAGAGTTAATACAAAAAATTTAAAACATGCCAATAGCTTATATAATTATTACATGTTAAATGATAGTATTTTAGTAGATTAAGCAATTTTTTCTTTAATACTTACTTTACTCTGGAATGCAATTTTGTGAAATACATCATAGAAATGGTGTATTGCAGAACTCACTTTCGTGAAAATTGTCCTAGAGACTGTGCCAAGCCCATAGTAAAAAATAAATTTGGTTTTTGAGTCATATCTTCCCCACTCCAATAATACAACTCTATTTTATACTGGAACTACAACTTACTCCTTTTGGAGTTTTCCATCTTAAATAGTAGATTAATATATATTTTTTGGCTGTGCACAGGTCTTCTTTCCATACCCTCTGTTTTTCCTCTACATGTATTTTACAAGTTGAAGGCTTCAGAAATAATGGCACTTGCAGTGTTCAGCTGGTCCTCAGAATAGAAATCATTTTATCAACTAAGTTGAGGTAAAAAATTTTAAAAACCCTAGGATTTAAATAATTTTGTAGAATAGTATTCTAGCTATTTTTTGAACTTGTGATTGACTTCCTATGTGGTCCTAAACTAACCCTTGAACTATTTAAGAATCTTTTTTTTTTTTTTTAAGATTTTATTTATTATTTTTCAGAGAGAGGGGAGGGGAGAGAGACGTCAATGTATGGTTGCCTTTCACCTGCCTCCAGCTACGGACCTGGCTAGAGACCTGGCTTGCAACCTGGTTATGTACTCTGGCTGGGAATCTAACCAGCAACCTTTGGGTTTGCAGGCTGGTGCCTTATCCACTGTGCCACCAGCCAGGGCCTATTTAAGGGTCTTTTGAGGTAGAGATTAGGTATGTTCAAATTTCAATAATAATGTTTACTATAGCATTCATTCCCTTTCCCAAGCACCCCCAGTTCGGGGGCCTTCATAACTAGAAATGTGTATTTCCATGAATAGTTGATAATATTTTTAATGTTCATAAATTTAATCTGAAAATGTATTTTTACCAATTCCACAATGTACCTTTTCTTGATTTGAGCCATGTGGTAGAACGAGGCCATGATGATAAAGAGCTAGGAACAACCAGAGTGAGGAACACTCAGATAATGGGGGTCTTGCTAGGGAGTTCATGATCTGTTTTACACAAACATGAGCCTGGTCTGCAAAGACACATGAAGCTTAGGTCATCTTAGCAATGGGAGAGCATCTACAACTGAAACAGCTCTTTAAACTAGACTTTTACAGTTATTTTTCAAAATCAATTCCTAAATATAAATAAATGCCATATATCTTGGAAAGGTGTAGCTATCTTTAATAGTGTGGTCCGGATATCTCACTTTGGCCCCCAAAGTTTTTCTCTTATTCCTGGATCTATTAAAAGTACTTTTATTGTGTGCTTTTCTCTGAAAGATCTATTTTCTTGAGATGGTCACGTTCAGCATTCAAATCTGAATCCACGTCAGACAATTCCTGAGAATTATATATAACTTAATCTCCATCTTATTGGTTGAAAGAAATGTCATGTCTTTTGTTTTATTCTATCTTAATTTCCTGCATGAAATTCTCCCATACTCAGTAGAAGTCTTTAAAGCTAAAAAGGTAGAAATAATAAATACTCCATGGTTACCTGTGGTTATTTCTGAGTGCAAATGTGAAGGGTGATTTTAGTTTTCTTTTTTTCTCCCTTATGGTCCTTAGTAAATGTTTAAAGCATTTTTATGTTTAGTGTCTCTGACTTTCTAATTAATGAGAGAGACATACCCAGACACAGGGAGAAAAGAAAATTGATTAGAAAATTAAGGAAGGCAGTTGATAAATTGAGGTGTGTCCAGAATTAAAGGTCTTTTGCCCCTTTAAATTATATTATATCTCAGGGTAAGTGAGCTTTAACTCCATTTTTGCAAGCAGGTTTTGAGTTCAGAGCCTAAGAAGACTAAAGCCTGGAAATGTGAAGCAAAACTTTGCCCAGAAAGAGTTGAAAGGAAGTAAAAATCAATTCCCGAGGGAAGAACTTAAAGAGACAGGCCAGTTCAAATGGCAGGACCAGGGGTCTTGGTGAATTTTGTGAATTGACACTCTGGATCTCTACAGCAGAGAGCTCTGAGAAAATAAAAGCTTACACTCAGATCCACCCAAACCTTAATTTATTCATAATTAGGAAGGACTGTGGTTTCTGGAAAAGCAGTGTTCAGAGGCAACAAACTATGTTGGCAGTTCCAAAAACACTGGAAACAACCTTCCCACCCCTTTTTGGGAGGGGGTTGCTGAATAGCTGCTCATGGTTGAGAATTATATTCAGTTATTTAAATCACATTTTCTGCTCATTATATTGCTTCTCTTTTAAATGGATGGAATTCAATACTGTACCTCTATGTTTCAAGATACAAACCAAAGGTCACTATGAATTCCAGATCCCCTACCGGTTGTGAATATATCTTTGAATTGCAAAAACAAACAAACAAAAAACTTACTACTTGAGTAAAATTTTTTCCAACAATAAGATGCAGCAGCTTATCATTATTACTCCAGCTACAAATTGCTGTGTAACAAAATTATTTGGATATAAGTTATCTTAGTTCACTTGGCTAAATTGTAAGATCAGTATGAGATTTTGGCCTCTTGACATTGTTTTATTATAGTAATTTTTGCCTACTTGTACAAAGTGCTCTCTCCCAAACACACACCTTTGTTCAAATGGGCTTGTCTGTATTTGAAGATGCAGGTCTTTAGTGTCACATGTTTAAATATGATGGCTGTATGCCAGGCTACAGCTGGGCAAACACCTCTGTCTACTGTGTGTGAACAACAGTTCATGGGCATCTTAGCCAACCAGATTTACCAAGTTTTAATTAGTGTGAATTTGCTGCTGATGTGAGGAAACCTTGAAGAATGATAACAAGTAATTAATTGTGACCCTTTTGTTTTATTAAGTAAAATCCATGGTGTGTTGAAATCCTGCTAGCTACCACTTACTGAGCTAGACCAAAGTATGTGTCAGATGTTTGCTATACTTGACCTCAAGTCTTCACCATAGCTATGCAAGCAAGGTCAGTTTTAGGGCCATTCGTTTTACAGATGGGAATGGTGAGACTTGGTTTACTTGTCAAATCCATGCACATGATAAAGGATTCCAGAGCAAAGCCTGTATGTTTTCCACCTTACCAAACCGATTATTCATAGCTTAACAGGGTGCCTGAGAAGTCTGAGGGAGGGGGGACCTCACTTTTAGAAGATCTGTTTCATATACTTCACAGCAATATTTTTTCCAGCTCTTTAATTAGCCAATACCTATAATGGTACTTTTTTATTAGAATCAAGATGTCACAAACATTACCTTTGTATTAGTTGCTGATATACAGTAAAAATAAAATAAATAGAAGCCAAGTTAATAATGAGGAACAGTGGCCCTTTAAATCATCCCACAGTTCTCTGGAAAGCTTTATAATTAGTCCCTCTTTTTATAGAAAAAAGTAAGCTCTCCAAAGCATAAATTTATTGATAGGCGTATTTATAATACAAGAGGATTCTGAGCTTTCCCAAAAAATTTATGGCAGAATTTGTTTAAATTATAAGTTGTCTTATTTAGTATTTAGAAGGTTTAACCTTTGAGCCTCAAAACTGTGTGAAACCTATTAGAGGTGTTTGGTGTATCTCACTAATCAACCTGTCCTTGCATATTTTAAGAACCAACTCCTGGCTGACCATGGACATAATCCTCTTATGAAAAAAGTCTTTGGCGTCTACCTATGTTTTCTTCAAAAACATCAGTCTGAAATGGCTTTAAAAAATGTCTTCACTGCCTTAAGGTCATTAATTTATAAGGTAAGGTGTTTTTTTCATTAGATAAGTTCATCATTGATCATCACGTTTCCTCTTTGCACTTGGAGGGAGCACTGACCTTTATTTGGTTATTTGCTTTCTCGTGTTTCATTTAGTTTCCCTCAACATTCTATGAAGGGAGAGCTGACATGTGTGCTGCACTGTGCTATGAGACTCTCAAGTTCTGCAACTCCAAACTGAGCTCTGTCAGAAGTGAGGCCTCCCAGCTGCTGTACTTCCTAATGCGAAACAACTTTGACTACACAGGAAAGAAGTCTTTTGTCCGGACACATTTGCAAGTGAGTATAGTTTAACTTTCCAAAACAAGTGTACTCTTTGAAATTCTATTTTAGCAGGAAAACTTTGTTACATTTACTGATTCACCTCTGCATAAGTGTCAAAGTAGAAAATTCAAAAGTCATATTGACTAGTTTAATTTATTTAATCTTCCACCTTTTAAGACTTAGGCTCAGAATGTGGTTCTATTGGTAAATTAACATTTACCTATTGATTCAATATAGGACTTGACTGAAATTCTATTGACTCAAGATATATTAGAATCTGTGTAAGGCTGCCTCATAGTAAACATCTTAAGTAAGACATAAAAAGTCCAAAGTGGTTCTATTCTGTTTTCCATCTATTGGCATACACCTGTCTCTCCAGAGTTAAAATGTCACAAGTTCTCTGCCCTGGGAACCATGTAAAATACTGAAAAGTCATATGTTGTAGACTCTCTTTTTCTACAAATATGTATAGGAGTGCCTTCTTCATCCCAGTATTTATTCCTTTTTTATCAAGGTTTTTTTTTAGATTTTATTTATTATTTTCAGAGAGAAGAGCAGGGAGAGAGGAAGAAAGGGAGAGAAGCATCAATGAATGGTTGCCTTTCACTTGCCTTAGCCCGCCTCCAGCTAAGGACCTAGCTGGACACCTGGCTTGCAACCTGGTTATGTGCCCTGACTAGGAATTGAACCAGCAACCTTTGTGTTTTCAGGCTGGCACCAATCCTCTGAGCCACATCAGCCAGGGCCTTTTAACAAATATTTATTGTTCACAAACTACATACTAGGATCCTTAGATCCAACCATGAATAAAACAGAACTCTCTTGGACCCCATGGAGTATATATACAACTGGAGAACAGACAAACCCTGAAGCTCTTTCCATGCAGTATGCCCAGGGCTGTAGCAGAGGAACTGCCAGGGGCATCTGGCTGGGGGCCTCCCACAGAAGGTGAAGGATGAACAGGGTTTAGTAACCTAGAGGAGAGGGCCCATCCAGGGAACTAGAGATTCTTATAGTGGAGTTGTGAACATGGGTAAGAACAAGTGGAGAAGGCATCGTTACCTATTTGGAGGGATTGCCTGGACACCAGTGCTGAGAATGGATTGGGAGAGTTGAGACCTTATTTAGGGAGACCTTAGGGAAACCATGGTCAAATCTAGGCCAAAGAGGATGGTGTTCTGGACCAGTCATGGTAATGTTAGAAGGAAGAAGAGGTTGAGTTGACAGTACTTTGTGATTGGTTACACTTGGTGAAGGATAAAGAGAAAATAGGATGGCTTGAGTAACTGGGTAAAATCAGTGCTTTTCATTGACCCCCGTACCCAAAAAAAAGAGTCCCCTCATTACATAGTTAATATGCATACATTCTAACAAGAAATGCAAAGGACAGCCCACTTATTGAAAATTCAAACCAAAAATCAAGGAGGTAAATAATAAGGTCTCTTTTTATTAGAGAAAAATAATAGATAACTATCAAGTAATACAGGCTTACTCGGATTCTCATTCCTCTACCTTCTCCCAATTACCATTTTCCTATGTGAATAAAATACTTAAATGATAGCATAGTCATCTTGTAGAATAAATCTTGGAGGGAAGAAAAATGAGTCATACGTTGTTTCCGATACTGGAGTGATCCCTGCTCAAAACTTCCCTTTGTCTTCATGCACATCCTAACTGAAGGCAGGAGCTGTGCCTGAAGATTTGTTTGGAAATAAACACATTTATTAACACACATTTGTGTGTCCCTTAGGTCATTATTTCTGTCAGCCAGCTGATCGCAGATGTTGTGGGCATCGGGGGAACCAGATTTCAGCAGTCCTTGTCTATCATCAACAACTGTGCCAACAGTGACAGGCTCATTAAGGTGGGTGGCCTGGTCCCATTTACTTTTTCACTCCCAAGACTCTGTCTCATATCTACTATGTTGTGGATAGGCAGAACACAGCTGAAAGCCATATGTCCTTCTTCCATCCTTGTTTTAGCACACCACCTTTTCCTCGGATGTGAAGGACTTGACCAAAAGGATACGCACGGTTCTGATGGCCACTGCCCAGATGAAAGAACATGAGAATGACCCAGAGATGCTGGTAGACCTGCAGTACAGTCTGGCCAAATCCTATGCCAGCACTCCTGAGCTCAGGAAGACGTGGTTGGACAGCATGGCTAGGATCCACATCAAAAACGGGGATCTCTCCGAGGTAGTCTTGCAAGCCTATGCATGACGGTTTTTGAGGAAACTATACCCCATTCACTAGAAGTCAATTTTGAGAAATTTTTCCTAGTAATTAAAAGAAACCAATTAAAAATATGTCATACTTTAAACAGTGTTAGGCTCGGGGCTTCTTCATTGAAGCATTTTAATAATTTATCAAGTTGTAAGGGGATATTTATGTCAGATATTTACGTTTTCTAAGAGCACTGTTTGAAAGTTCTTAGAAAACATTCATGTTCATATAGATGCCTGCTAATTTGGGTGCACTCAATTTCTGCAACAAAAATCCTCTTTGGTTCTAAAATTTCTCTATGATAAAATTAAAATTTCTGTTGTTAAAGTAATGATAGGACATAGCTTTTTCCTTTTGAGATTATCCATGTCCATCTGTGGACATGATAGATGTCAAAGTGTCTCTAGAGCTGCCATACTTCAGGGGGCAGACAGTGTGGGGAAGAGTTGGTTGCCTGGGCTTCAGAGACATACTGAATCCCAGATCCAGCATTTACTAACTCTGACACTGAGCCATTGTTTAACCCCTCTGTGCATTGACATATCATCATCTGTAAAGTGGGGGAAATAAGGAAAACAGCAGTCTGTAAGGCAACTTCTCTATGTTCCCATGAAAACTGTCCAAAATTTGTATTTAGGCATGATCAATAGTGTTACCAAAGAAGCATGCTTTTACTTTTAAACTTCTATAACTGCTTAAATTAGTAAAATTATGCTCTACATCTGAGAAATTTATGTAAATGTTTTTACATATTGATTATTGATGGAGTCCATTCTGTTTGACCATAACTTTAACTATATTTTAGCTGTAATAAAAAATGAACTACATATTATTAGATGTAATTTTTCTCTCACTCAGGCATTAGAACTTTCAGTAGGTTAACTGCCAATAGCTCTCTAAATTTTATAAGACCCTGGAAACTTTATTATTTTTCTTTAATTTTAAGGTATTTATCATTTAAAAGTAATGTTATTATTTAAGAATAAATTATAATCCTGGTTTATAATTTTATGTTTGGAAAAGTTACAACTTCGTTTTTAAATCCAGAGAAAACTATGCTTACCCCTGAGATTTGAGTTGCTCTCTCAGAATCTAGGAAGGCATATGCCTTTCCTTCAAATGATTTTTTCACTTTATAATGCAGAAATTTAAGAGTTTTAAAAAAGGCTTTTTTTTCTTTTACATCAAAATTTAATAACTAAATAGAAATGAGCCTTAGCAAATTTATCACCATTTGTCTCAATTTGCAGTTTCTTTCTTTTTTAAAATTATATTATATTCTTTATGCTATTACAGATGGGTCAGTTTTGCCTCTTTGTTTCCCTCTTCCCAGCATCCCTCCACTACTTCAGGCAATTCCCATACCATTGTCTATGTCCATGAGTCATGCATATATGTTCTGTGGCTACTCTATTCCCTATGATGTACTTTATATCCCCATAGCTGTCCTGTTACTACCAGTCTGTACTTCTTAATTCCTTCACCTTTCTCCCAACCCCCTGTCTCCCCTCCCACCAGGCAACCATCAAAATATTCTCTATATCCAAGATTATTTTTCTGTGCTGCTAGTTGTTTTGTTTTTTAGAGCCAGTTGTTGATAGGTATGTATTTGTTGTCATTTTATTGTTCATATTTTTGATCTTCTTAAAGAAGGCTCTTTAACATTTCATATAATACTGGTTTGGTAGTGATTAACTCCTTTAGCTTTTTCTTGTTTAAAAAGCTCTTTATCTGTCCTTTAATTCTAATAATAGCTTCACTGGGTAATCTTGATTGTAGGTCATTGCCTTTCATCACTTTGAATATTTCTTGCCAGTCCCTCTAGCCTGAAAAATTTCTTTTGAGAAGTCAACTGACATTGTTATGAGAACCCCCCTGTAAGTAACTAACTGCTTTTCTCTTGCTGCATTTGAGATTCTCTCTTTGTATTTAACCTTTGGCATTTTAATTATGATGTGTCTTGGTGTTGGCCTTTTGGGGTTTATCATGTTTGGGATTCTCTATACTTCTTGGATTTATATGTCTATTTTCTTCTCCAAGTTTAGGAAGTTTTCTGTCATTATTTTTTCAAATAGGTTTCCAATTCCTTTCATTCTGTCTCTACTTCTAGCACCCCCTTGATGCAAATGTTGGTATGCTTGAAGTTGTTCCAGAGGCTCCTCACACTATCTCTTTTTGGGGAGTGAGGGAGAGATTCTTTGTTCTTCTTGCTATTATGATTGAGTGTCTTTTGCTTCCTTTTTTTTTTTTTTTTTGGTTTTTATTCTTATGGTTTGAATCTTCAAATATTTTAGTGTATTTTTCCTTTACTTTTTAAAATTTATTAATTTCTTGTTGTTTTATTACAAATGTTTAATACACCCCTTTTTTTGCTTCTTTATATTCCAAATCATTGATTTGATTCTTAACTTCATCCACTTTGCTGTTGATTCCCTACAAATTGTTCTTATTTCAATTAGTGTAACCTTCATTTCAGACTGGATTATTTTTATGCTTTTGAGGTTCTCACTAAGTTCCTTGAGTATCCTAATAACCAGTGTTTTGAACCCTGCATCTAGTAGATTGCTTATCTCCACTTTGTTTTGTTCTTTTTCTAGAGTTTTGATCTGTTCTTTCATTCGAGCCATGTTTCTTTGTCTCCTCATTTTGACAGCCTTCCTTTGTTCATTTCTATATATTAGGTAGAGCTGCTGTGTTTGTTAAGTTTGGTAGAGTGGCCTATGTGGTAGGTGCCCTTTAGCTGCCAGTGGCATAGCCTCCCCTATTACTCAAGCTGAATACTCAGGGTGCACCCACTGTGTGACTGTGTACACCCTCCTGTTGCAGCTGAGCCTTGATTGTTCTTTGCATGTCCAAGGTCAGCCACTGACTGTGTTCTGTCTGTGGTCAGACAACATATGCTACAAAGTGTTCTGTAGCTGGCTACTCCTTGTGCTGGGCTTGGAGGTGCCCAGACAAGGCCATGCTGTGAACCAAGGCTGGCTGCTGCTAGTGCCAGCCCTAGGGGTACTCACTGAGAGGTGCAGGGCTTGCTGAAGCCAGATGCTGCTTGTTTGAGAGAATTTAGGAAAATCTGAAGCATAGGCCTAGACAAACCATTCGTATGGGGAAGCTAGTGGAAACAGCTTGGGTGCACCTGTAAGTTCAGTGTCTCAGAGCCTCAGGGAATCACCAGAGTGGGCAAACAGTGTCAGCCAGGTTGATAGAGTCTAAGATATGGTACCTGCCTGCCAACTCTTTGTCCCTGTGGGGTGAGGGCTCAGAAAAAATAAAAAAGAGTGGCCTCTTCCAGAACTTCTCTTTGGGAGAAATCTGCCCTCTAGCTCTTGCCCTGAGACTGGATAATTCAGTGTCTTCCCACATGTCTCTGATGCCTTTCAATCTGCTGCCACCACACTGGAGCTCAGAGGGAATAAGAGTAAGTCAGTCTGAGTAAGTCTGTGCATGGGCCCTTTAAGAGGAACTGCCTGGGACTCTAGCATTTTGTCTTCCACAGCCTCAATTCCACCCCACCCCCTGGGTTTTTGCTGCCAGAAGTTGGGGGAACCTTTCTTCCTGGCTGGAACCCTGGGCTAGGGACCCTAGTATGGGGCTGGGACCTCTAACTCCTGAGATACCCCTCCTGATATTTATATACCACATGTGGGTGTGGTATCAGCCCATTTCACATCTCTGCCCTTTATACCAGTCTCAGTTTGGTTTCTTCTTTAATTCTGTAGTTGTGGGACTTTCATTCATCTTGATATCTAAGTTTTGGAATGAAGGTTGTTCTATAGTATAGTTGTAATTTCGATGTGATTGTGCAGGGAGGTGAGCCATGTTTACCAATGCTATCATGTTGACCAGATATCCACAGTTTATTTCAAAATTTTAGTTTATGTGAATTGTTCTACTTTTTTCAAAAAGTAAGATGTCAGCTATTAGGAACTCCAATTGGTTCCTTGAGATCTAATATAAGTACGTTAGATTTCTGTCTGTGAGTGTTTTGACAAACTTTATAAATGGTGATTCTGAGGTATGTGTCCTTTATTACAGGCAGCAATGTGCTATGTCCATGTCACAGCCCTGGTGGCAGAATATCTCACACGTAAAGGTGAGGAATGATTCCTATGTTTTGTGAAATGAATATAAAGCTACACACAGCAGTAAACACAAGCAAAAACCACTAAGAATGATTTGGAGGTGGGGGATTTGTATGTTTGTGTGTGTGTGTGTGTGTGTGTGTGTGTGCATACATGCATATATAGAAGTGTACTGTAGTCTTTTTTGTTGTTGTTATTCACTGGCATGACATTTGCTTGAATTAGTAGGCATAGCAGAAAGGCTAATGTCAAAAAGAAACATGGATAGCATGTTGTAATATAACCTCTTACTAATAGCTCCATCTCCCAAGAATTAGTTAATGAGCTTTACATCTGGGTGCCCTCAACCAGCCAGTCTCGAGCTGAAAAGATTTTATTTTTCCCTTAAGATAGTTCCTGCTAGACAACAATAAAATTATTTTTAATTTCTTTAAAATCCTCAAAAAAAAAGTAGTTCCCACTAAAACTATTTATCAATTAAAGTACAGCTATAATGAGAAATCATCAGATAACATTTTCTGGAATACAGCCAATTGGCTTTATTCTGTGAGGAGGCAGACTTGCTGGCTGGCAACTTTGCCTCCCAGTGGAAGGAGAAGTCAGGGAATGAAAGGTGCCCACTGGTGCACTTCACATTTGTTCTCAGATTAGCAGGCCATGAATTCTTCACAGGTTCCTTTTGGTTAAACATCATTTGCTCGCTTCCATTTCAAAATCAGTGCAGGCTCAAAAGGGCAGCATTTATTTTTGGAACACAGGGTTCTTAGAAGAGCTGGCTGTGTACACATGTGGACTGGAGCACAACAGCACCAGATATAGCTAATGAGCATGTTTACAAAGTGAGAAACAATAGAAAAATCACAGGTGCCCAGACCAGGGAATTTCTGTATTTCTGATGCAGCTGGCTATTTGGAATGAAATTTATGGGAGTCTGGGCTTGTCATACATCAGAGCCTAAAAGAGAAAGAAATTCAGGAAGGGCTCCATTATCTCTTACCACCAGCACACTTTCCTGTTGAGACCTATATTGTCAGGTAATACATTTCCTCATGTTTAGAAGCAGAAAAAGTCCTCCGACAGAAGCCAACCCTCTTCCCCAACAGCCACAGCACCTGCCAGAGGAGGCACCAGGGAGGTGAGCCTGAACATTGGCTGGTCCCAAAGGCCCCAGCCACCCTATTCACATGACACTCAGATGTGTGGGGATTTTCTTTTTCAGCTCTGAATGGATGGCCTTGGCCTTGGCTCTTCTTCCTGCCTTCTTTTCCTTGCTCCTCTGGTTCAGTGGGCAAGGAGAGGAAAGCACTTTGGCCACCCTTATAGTTGTTCCACTTTAGTAAAGTTGTATATGTAAATGTGCTCTATAGTCTAAAATTAGTGGCTGGATTTTATAATTTTGCTTTTTGTACATTAATATCAAGCTCCTAATTTAACACTTTTTGTCAGCATAAAACAAAAGCAAGGCTAAAAAAGGGAATCAACTATATGGGAAAACATATTTGCCAATGATACCTCAGACAAGGGTTTGAGCTCCAAAATATATAAAGAACTTATGCCACTCAACACCAGGGAGACAGACAACCCAATTAAAAACTGGGCAAAGGACCTGAACAGACACTTCTCTGAGGACATGCAAAGGGCCCGTAGGCATATGCAAGAATGCTCAGCATCACTAGCCATTAGAGAGATGCAAATTAAAACCACAATGAGATACTACCTCACACCTGTCAGAATGGCCATCATCAACAAATTAACAAACAACAAGTACTGGTGAGGATGTGGGGAAAAGGGAACCCTGGTCCACTGCTGGTGGGAATGCAGACTGGTGCAGCCACTATGGAAAACAGTATGAAATTTCCTCAAACTAAAAATGGAACCACCTTTTGAGCCAGCTATTCCACTGCTAGGACTATACCTGAAGAACCCTAAAACACCAATTCAGAAGAACCTATGTACCCCTATGTTCATAGCAGCATTATTTACAATAGCCAAGTGCTGGAAATAGCCTAAGTATCCATCGGTGGATGATTGGATCAAAAAACTTTGGTGCATTTACACAGTGAAATACTCCACAGCAAAAAAAAAAAAGAAGAAGAAGAAACTCCTACCTTTTGTGACAATATGGATGGAACTGGAGAGTATTATACTTAGTGAAATAAGCCAGTCAGTGAAAGACAAATTCTATATGATCTTACCCAATACAGGATACTGATGAACAGACCAAACAAACAAGCAAAACAGAACCAGAGACATGAATACAAAGAACAGACTTTCAGTGTACAGAGGGGAGGGGGGAAAAAGAGGCAAAGAAGGGGAACAGTTTAGTCAAGGAACTAGAATGGATGACCCATGGACAACATGTGGGATTGACTGTGGGAAGGGAAATAAGGAGGGTATGGAATGGGAGAGAAGGGCGGAAAATGGGATTAATGTCATACAACAACAATACAATAAAATAAGCAAGACTAAACTAGGACAGTAGCAAAGATGCTAGACAATCCATGAATAGCTTGGAAACCTTGACCACTGTTCCTTAGGAAAATCTCTGACTTTAGGACCTATGCCTTTAACACTTGATTTTAATATTTACTGTGTTCCTTTTTCCCCAAAATATGGGAAGTCTCAATTCAAGTTTTGATTTGTGTTTTGTATTATTATAACGATCACACAATAGAGTAACAAGACATTTCACATCCTTCTTCATTTAATTATATTTTCCCAGCTGACATTGTCCACCTAACATAAAACTTTTCCTAGAGACTCCAAATAGGCCATTATTGCTGTTATCTTATCCCAGGTACTTACCCCAGCTCCAGCTTTATACCATTTTCCCCTAGAGAACTAAGTGCCCACACCCCTGAAGTATTCATGCTTGCTTTGCTCCTGCCATCCAACTGTGGGGAGGGCAAAAGCCTCTCCTTACCTGACAGTCCATTGGAACCAGCTAAGGCAGCCTCTCAGCTCAACGCTGTAGCTGTTGAGTACCTCTTGATTTTATAGACTGCTCTGTAAAGGAGAAGGGCAAGTTCTAATATGAGTTGTGGGTTGCCCCCAGCCAGAATGGGTAAGATGACAGCTTGAAGGAAAAAGAGTTATTTTTGAGTCCTATATTTTGCCTTAATTGGCTTTTGCTTCTTTATTTTGCTTTGTATCTGAGCGCGGCACATGTCATCTTGTAAGGGGGATATAAAGGGTTAACGAGGGATATAAGGAAGCCCCCCTTAATGGCCCTAGCTAAGCCCCCCTTAACGGCCTGTAAGGGGGGTGTAAAGGGTTAACGGCCTTGGCTCTTGGGCAGCAGGCAGCTTGAGTGAAACAGGCCTTGGCTCCTGGAGGGGAGCCAGCTGTAGCCAGCTTGAGTGGTAAGAAAGGTGCTGAAAAACTAGCTTTAATTTCTATGTCTGTTTCTGTAACCTCGCTTGCAAGGCCAGGGGGTGAAACTTCAGCTATAAAAGTTGCTTTTTGCCTTAGCTCAGGGCCCAGAATTTGGAGAGCAGCTTCTCCTCTGGGACCGCGCGTGAATAAAGGATCGTACTCCTGCATTTCCCCAGTGTCTGGTCAGTTTCCTTCTGAATTCTGATAGAACAATCTAACCTAATTAAATTATTGTGTATTGGTTACTTTATAATTAATTTGATTCAGTACCTGTATCACTTCATTTATAGTTTAAAGATTGTATGTATTTTAATAAAGGTGGGTGAAAAATAAAGAAGGGTTAGAAAAAGAAACAAATTGAGGAAAGCAAAAGTATGAGGAAGTAAATGAAGAAAAGCACACAGTGGCCCCCAGGCTTGCATGGGGAATCCTGGCCTGAGACATAAGGGCTTTCAAAATCAATTATTTGATGCAATATGAAAACATACAGGCAGGAGGAACCCTCAAGGTTCATCCACTTACAGGTTAATAATTCTCTCCTTTGTTCTCTCGATTCTAGGCATGTTTAGACAAGGATGCACAGCTTTCAGGATGATTACCCCAAACATAGATGAGGAGGCCTCCATGATGGAAGATGTTGGGATGCAGGATGTCCACTTCAATGAGGTAAGTGCTCCAGCCCACAGGGGTTTCAGTGACTTGAGGATCTCAGAACTCACTGTTTGCCCTACTGTTGTAGCAAACAAAAGCTTTTCCCTCTGCACCTGCTGTTTACACACTTCCTCTAACTAAAATAATGCTCCAGACAACTGAAACAGAGCAGCCAAAGATATTTGTTCACCCTTTTCTAGGAATCCCTCCTGTACTCTGGAGAGTTTGAGGAGCTACTTAGCAATGAAGTGAGGGTGAGGGGTCAAACTCTTGTGATGAAAAGTCTAGTATTTCGGCCATATATTTTCTCAACATTCCCAGCAGTTAATTTCTCCAGTTGATGGGTTTTGTTGCTATTTTTCATGTGACTTTTAAATCAGTGTGCCTAACATTAGGCATATTCCCAGTGTCTTTAAATGGTCAAATACATGAGAGGCCAGACTGGGCGTGGGCAGGACAGCCCATCAGGCTTTGGTGCTGGCCTTCATTGTGCTCTGTAACCCAGGTCGTAGCACCGTTAGAAAATAAGACCACCCTGTCCCACTCCCAGCAAAAACCAAAAAGTTTAAAATTAGGTCATTGTAGTAATTTCGGTGTCTTGCCAAAACAGTCAGTTACATTGAGAGAGTTTTGAAAGGAAGCTAGAAATTTGAGTAAAAGCCAATTATCTGCATGTGTTCCCTGAATTTCCTCTTCCTTGAATATGTGCCAGTGGGGTTTTTCATGTACTACCTGCCTCCCCACAATGCAGAGCAAAATGAAACAGTCAAGGGAAAGCTTTTTAATCCTGACCATCTTTTATGAAAAATAAAATTGTCTGTTTCTTTATGTTGAAAGAAAACAGAGAACAGAGTAAATATCTTCTGCCTCTGTTACACTTATTTTTATGTTGTGGAGTCCTACGATTAATACTGGAACTTTTAATCATGTTCTTGCCAGTAGGTAGGGCCTATACACAAACATCCTCCCTGGGTTCAGGAACTCTTTGAGGTTCTTACCTTTCCACCTGAGTGTGTGAAGCTGGACTTTCTTTATATATACATGTCATTCAAAACAACACATAGAACAGGTTGAATGGAGAAAGCAGCCATGAGAATCAGGTTTCTCCTATGATAAAGTCAGATAATACAGAGTGCCAAAAACAAAACAACACCAATCTTTCCCCTACTTTTTTTTTTATGTAATTTTAAAAAATGTTATCTTTGTTAACATGCATTAGGTCTACTATTGTTATTTTAATTAAATTAATAAATAAATACTTACACTTTTTTTTTTCAGTTTTCATTCCTAATATTGTAAATATTAATAGCACTCACATACATAAAGGGTCTTAGTAATTATTTTAAATTCTCAATAATTTTTATGATATATCAAAGGGTCTTAAGCCCCAAAAGTTTAAGAACCCCTATTATAAAATGTCTGAATTCAAATGATGCTCTAAGTTAAAAACATGAGAAAAGAGGATAATCTATTGAGTGGTTTTTATAATTAAATATTAAAATAATTTTAACCAAAATGAATTAAGTTTTCTTTGTATCTTGAGAAAAAGTGCAAGTTGGTTGTTACATGGCATTAACAGTTTATCAGTCACCTCACCTTGAAATGCCTGGACAGATGGCAATTTTTTTTACTTTTTTATTATGAAATGTTAAACCTGTCACTGAGGTAAAGTAACAGAGAGCATATGCTCTTGGCCTTGAATCCCTCACTTCAAGGCGAGTTTAAACTGTTTTTTTGTTTGTTTGTTTTTTTCTTGAGAAAAGGTTTGAGTGGATTTTCTCCATGCAGAAACCGTATCTATTTCCCATGCCAAGTCAGACCTTTGGAGTGCAGCACTTTGTGTAGAATTCGGTAAATAAAACAGTGATATCAAGAACAATTGATATCAATTGAAGAACAGTGATATCAAGAAAGTAAATGGTTCTCAAGTACCTGTCCTACAGGACAGGGGTAATATTCACTACAGCCTAGAAAATTAGCCTGTGAAATCAAGTACAGATTTTATTGGGAAAATTTTTGAATGGCACCCACTCTGAGCAATAGGAAATGTGATAGAGATAACTTTATCAGTTATTTTAAGAATATAGATTTTCCACCTTGGCCTTGAAGCATAAAGTTGGAAAATCTTTAACAAGGTCCATAGTACATGATAATCTGTAATGATTAGGATGTGACACAGCAGGGTTATAAAGTCCTGAGCAAGACCTGCACATCAAGATTGAAACTGGATGGGAATGAAAAGAATAATGTGTTCTAAAGGCCAGGAAAACAGAAATTGCCATGTATGCTTTTGCTTTAGCTATCAGGATATTTTAAGAGGAAGCTGAAAATCTCTGCCAGAGAAGGAAATAGGTGTATAACACATAGCTTAGTAAGAATCATTGTCCATTTCATCTGCATGATTAAATAGATTTAAATGCCTTTAATATCCCCTAAATGATTTTAGAGAAGCTACTTAAAAATACATGGTTCTCCTCTTTAGCAGGCCTCAGATGAGTTTGTATTGATTGCAGTTTCCCTTTACTATGATCTGAAGGGTAGACTCCCTCCAGCTAATTTTGATTAGATAAAAAGAAACATCCTTTCCTGGCTGGGTGGCTTAGTTGGTTGAAGCATCATCCCATACACCAAAAGATTGCTGGTTCAATTCCCTATCAGGGCACATCCTAAGTTGAGGGTTCAATTTCAATTCCTGGTCAGGGTGTATATGGGAGGCAATTGAGCGATATTTTTTTTTCTTCTCTCTCTCTCTCCTCTCTCTAAAATCAGTTAAAAAAAACATCCTAGGGTGGGATTTTTTTTTTTTTTAAAGGAACACTCATTTCTGTTTGTAATTTTGTTTAACAAATTGGATCCTGTACAGACCAAAGAACTGGATGAGTACCTGTGGTGTAACCATGTAGTCAGGGTTCCAGAAGGAAATAAGCAGCATGCTTGGGAAATTGACAAAAGCCTTGTAAGAGACTATTTTTAAAAGTTTGGACAGGGGTCTAGGCCTGGGGAAACCAACAAGGAATGTTGCAATTCTGTTGAGGTTAACAGCGCTGAATTATCCTCCTGACCTGTGGAGTAAAGTGGGGAGAGAGAGAAACTACACACAGGCATAGCCTGATAGTACCTGTGGGGTTTATTTAGGGGAGGGCACAATCCTGGCACACTCCTCTTAACCCCCAGACTCCCCTTCCATTGGCCAACTCAGCCAGGAGCTAGAGGACAAGGAGCAGACCAGAAGTCCTGGGCATCCACCTTCCAAAGCAAGAGAGGACAGGAACTACAGAGTAAAATGGAAAATCTAATCCATTGTCATTATCTGTCCACTTGCTAAAATTTCTTTGTAACCCCTACCCCCAAATCGGTACTCATCAAGGTGATTTTGAGGTCACTGGGGCCATGTACAAAATGGCAAAAAATGTGAGCTTACCTGTTAATTGAGGTGAAACAGGTTAATACTCTGCCTTCTTCGTTCAGCTCTAATGCTATAAACTGGTGTCCTTTTCCATTTAGTGCCATTTTTTTTTTTTTCAAATCATTCCAGTTTTAGCCAGCGATTTGGCTGTTTCAAATGGCCTCCAATTATAGTGTTGCCTAGTGTTTCTGAGCACAGGACAGCTGCAATGTACGTTATGGAGAGAATACCTGTGTTAGATAAGCTTTGTTTAGGCATGAGTGTTTTTGACCACAGATTCAGTGTTGGTGAATCAACAATATATACTAAATTAAGCATCTTTAAATAGAAACACATGTAAAACAAAGTTATTTATATCAGTCCACCAAAATTTTGTAACCAGAGACTCTCAGGAACCTAACCCTCTATTTCTCCAAAAAGGGTTAGTTCAGTATTCACTAATTCATTATTCATGGTGACTTTAGATAGTTTAACTACCATGAATCATGAGAATGAGAGTTGACTGTGTCTAACACACTAAACTGTTGTTTCACAGAGTAACAGCTATCACCATGGCATATAGCAAACATGAAGTTAACCAAGCAAGTCTCTGGCTTATATTAGCCAAATTGTTTCTAATCAGAAACAGCTGCCAATAACAAACAAAATGTTTACATCCGCAGAACATCTCAAGAAATAGATGTAATAGCAGAACATATTGGATGATTTCTCTATTTACAACTCATCTAAGCTTGATAATTGTCTTTAATCAGTAAAGTTGTTCAGCCATCCACTTTTCCTTGACCAAGAGCACTCTCAAAGTTATATAGTGTATACTATTAGAATGATTCCCCAAAACAACAGCTGTAGTGGGTAGTGAGCTTGATGCATGGAACTTGTCTAATGTGCCACCTTGGCTTATATCAGGACATATCCCCCTGCTTCATTTTGCAAATATTTGCTAAGCTTCTTTGGCACTGAGCTAGGTAAGCAAGATGTTGTCGCTGTCCTAGCAAGCATACTGCTTTTTTTTTTTTAAAGTACATTTTATTGATTATGCTGTTACATTTGTCCCAATTTCTTTTCCCTTTGCTCCCCTCCACCCAAGACCTCCATTCCCTCCCTTGTCCTATCCTCCCCCTTAGTTCAAGTCTGTGGGTTGTGCATTATAAGTTCTCTGATTTCACCTTTTTCTCTTATTCTTAACTTCTCCCTGACATCTTGTACCCATCTTGTATCTCTTTATGTTTAACCTTTGGCATTTTAATTATGATATGCCTTGGTGTAGTCTGATTTGGTTCTAGCTTGTTTGGGGCTCTCTGTGCTTCCTGGACTTGCATGTCTATTTCCTTCACCAACTTTGGGAAGTTTTTCTTCATTTTTTTCACACATGTTTTCAATTTCTTGCTCTTCCACTTCTGGCACCCCTGTGATTTGGATGTTGACATGTTTAAAGTCATCGCAGAGTTCCTAAGGCTCTCCTCATTTTTTTCAATTCTTATTTCCTCATTCTGTACTGAATAACTGTTTATTTTTTCCTTATGTTCCAAATCATTGATTTCAACCCCAGTTTCCTTCCCTTCACCATTGGTTTCTTGTGTATTTTCCTTCATTTCACTTAATCTAGCCTTCACTTCTTCCCTTCTGCATTTGCCCTATTGAAGCATGTCTGTCAAGTCTGTGAGCATCTGTGATAACCAGTGTTTAAACTATGTCTGTCAGGCTGGCTGTTTCTTCATCACTTAGTTCACACACTGGGGCCTTGATTTATTCCTTTTGTTGAGCCATAGTTCTTTGTCTCCTCATTTTAACAGGCCCCTGTGTTTGCCTCCATGTCTTAGGAAGAGCTGTCATACCTGTTATGTTGTAAGGGGCGGAGCCTTGGGTATTCATTAGTGCAGGTGACTCATTTCGCCACATTGTGGCACTGTACCAGGGGAGGGGTCTGAGAGGGAACATTGGTGTTTGCTCAGCACTCACCCCTTTCCCAGGCATATTTCCTCCCTGAATGGGACTGGCACTTCTCTAGCTGTTGCCCTGTCTGTGGTTCCCAGAGTGGGTGGGTCTGTGGACGTTCCAGGATCATGGGGGCCTCTAAACATACAGACTTCTGAGAGATCGGCAGTTTCTTCCACTTTCCCAACCCCCACTGGTTTTCATAGTCAAAAGCAATGTGGCTTTATTCCCTGCCCCCATCACCCCCTGAGTTAGAACTGTGAGCCATGCAGTCTGATCTGGTGCCAGGAGCCCTCAACAAGTGCCCATATTGTGCCTGTACTTTCTGCTGGTCGGCCACAGTTGCTGTCCCACTGCAGCTGCCGCACACTGCCAAACTGCTCCACCAAACCGCATCCTCTCTGTCCCAGCTTCACCCCTCCTACCTGTCCGGATGAGTGTTTCTTCTTTATACCTTTTGTTTGTTGGACTTCCATGCAGCTTGATATTCTGGGATTTCTGTTTTTTTCTAGTTTTGAGTTAGATATACCTGTTTCTGCTTAAGGAGGGAAACACAGTGCAGCTACCTACACCTTCATCTTGGATTCTCACCACATATTGCTTTTGATGCTTTCTTGCCTTTGAGGAGAAACACCTAAGCCACTGTCCATGCAAATATCAATTGCAAATTGTCTGAGTTCTCTGTGGCCTGGATATTTTTATATTAACATAAGTTGATTAATTCCATAAACTATTATGTGTCATGTGCTAAATTTGGGATATGTAAATGAGGTGCCTGACTCAGAAAGTTTCATTTAATGCAGTAGTCTTCCAACTTTAATGTGCTTAGAAATTACTTGTATTGTTATTACAAGTATAGATTCCCATTCTCCCCACACATGCACAAACATGTACATTTCCAGATTCATTTGGATGGGTGTGGCTCCTAAGAATCTATATTTCAACAAGCGTCTCTGGTGCTTATTCTAACACAAAGAGTTCTCAGCTGTATCTTGAGAAACACTAATGTAGTAGTAATTTGGATTATGCCATGAAGTACAATATTGCCCAAGCCAGGTTGCATTGTCACAGTTATTCCCAAATGGCAGATAATAGAGGCAATGTTTAGTTTTTTGTTTTTTGTTTTTTAGAGACAATGTTTAGTTTTATAGTAAAGGTGAAATTAAATTAATCCTAAAATGGAGCATATGGCATTTAAATGAAAACATTTTAGATATCCTTCACAGCCCAGCATTAGTGTGCTGTTTCCACAGACAGGTGCTAAGTGCCCTCAATTATATCATTGTGATACACTTAAAAATAGAACTGGCTAACACATTTTAAACAGCTTCCTCAGTGGCTTTGGGCTTTGTGCACTGAGGTCTTTTTAAGACTAGTCAGACTAGTCATGAAACATGTGTTTTTCAGATGCATAAATTTCATTGAGGGGTTTTTTCCCAACCAGTAATTATTTACAGTTCCTTGTGTATATCAGCAGTTTAGGGAAAAAATAAGTACCTTAGCATATAAGTTTTAAACAAGGTGGTAAAGCCATCAGGCTTTATATATGATTGACTTTCAAAGTCAATCTGACCATTGTTTGGATTGGTTCTGGTTTTGAGGGTCAGTAACTGCTGAGAATTCTATGTCAATTAACACATGACATTTCTTATTTATATGCTCCAGGGTTTAGTTACTATGATGTCTTAGTTGTTATATCTAGGTACGTAGTTGACATTATCTTGAATAATTTACCTTACCAAATTTAGTTTGGCTGTTCTGTAATCTAAAGTCTACTTTTCTGAGAGAAGGATTTACCCTTTTATAACAGCCATTTCAGTGTGTTAATGGATAAAATCTGCATGGACTGTGCTGTTTATAATATATATTGCCATTTCTTTATAAGAAGCAAATTCAGACTAATAAAAAATGCATCCTGAATCAGAAATAAAGATAAAAATAATGTCCAGTAGAATATAAAAATTGATGATGTTCTATTTCCTAGGTTTTTATTAGCATGAATTTGTAACACTTTGTAATTATTTACTAAGTTCAGTTCAGTTAATTAAAGTTTCCCATTTTCCAGTCTTTCTGGGGAATTTCCCTGGTTGAAGTCCATCTTTTTGTATCAAATGTAACAGGATTTTTCATAATGAACTCAGTGTCTCCAATATTAATATGCTACTTGAATTCAGGCTTCACTGTTATTGAACTTTCCATGTGTTTTGGTTTGACTAAATAAGAGTAAAAATAATATTCAAATTTTAGTCTAACATTTAGAAGCATCTGTCCCAGGAAATTACTCATAAACCTTATTTCATATAGTATATTCAGTAAGTGGCTAAGTCTAGGACCATTTAAAAATATACCTGAAAGGCTGCTGTACACAGATGCCTTACATGGATAGACAGAACATCATTTTTTTAATTATATTTTATTGATTATGCTGTTATAGTTATCCTGATTTCCCCCTTTTGCCCCCCCCCCCCCCAATACCCAGCGTTGCTAACTCCCGCAGGTACTCTCCCCACATTGTACATGTCCATGGGTCATGAGTATAACTTCTTTGGCTACTCCATTTCCTATACTGTACTTTATATCCCCCTGCCTATTCTATAACTGGCAGTATGTATTTCTTAATCCCCTCACCCCTTTACCCATTCTCCCACAGGCTCCTCCCATCTGGCAACCATCAAAATGCTCTCCATCAATTCCCGGCCGGGGCACATAACCAGGTTGCAACCCAGGTCTCTATCCAGGCCCATAGCTGGAGGCAGGTGAAAGGCAACCATACATTGATGCTAGTCTCCCTCTCTGCCTCTCTCCCTTCCCATCTCTCTAAAAATAATAAAATCTTTTTAAGCATTTTTTTAAAATAGTTTTTTAAATGCTCTCCATATTTATGATTCTATCCTTATTCTTGTTTGCTTAGTTTAGTTTTTAGATTCAATTATTGATATGTATTTTTGCCATTTTATTGTTCATAGTTTTGATTCTATTTTTTCTTAAATTTGCCAACTTAAATAAGTCCCTTTAAAATCTCATGTAATAATGGTTTGGTGATAAAGAATTCCTTTAGTTTTTTCTTATTTAGGAGGCTCTATCTGCTCTTGAATTCTAAATGATAGCTTTGCTTGATAGATTAATCTTGGCTGTACTTCCCTGCTTTTCATGAATTTGAATATTTCTTGCCAGTCCCTTATACCCTGCAATTTTTTTTTTGACAAATCAGTTGATAGTCTTTGGGAACTCCCCTGTTGTAGGTAACTAAGTGCTTTTCTCTTGCTGGTTTTAAGATTCTCCCTTTATCTTTAGCGTTTGGCATTTTAATTATGATGTGTCTTGGAGTAGTCTCTTTGCATCCTGTTTAGGACTCTGTGCTTCCTGGACTTGCATGTATATGTCCTTCACCAAATTAGGGAAGCTTTCTTCCATTATTTTTCAAATAGATTTACAATTTCTTGCTCTTTCCCTCCTTCTGGCATCCCTATTATGCAAATATTGGGCCTCGAAGTTGTCCCCGAGGCTGCTTATACTATCCTCATTTTTGAGAGATTCTTTTTTTCTTCTTGTTTTGATTGGTCTGTCTTTTTTTTTTCTTCCTTATGTTCCAACTCATTGATTTGATTTTTGGCTTCATCCATTCTATTGTTGTTTCCCTGTAAATTGTACTTTATTTCAATTAATGTATCCTTTATTTCTGACTGGATCTTTTTTATGGTTTTGAGGCCCTCACTGAATTCCTTGAGCATCCTTGTAATCAGTGTTTTGAACTCTGCATCTGTTAGATTGCATGTCTCCATTTTATTTAGCTCTTTTTCTGGAGTTTTGATCTGTTCTTTCATTTTGGGTATGTTTCTTTGTCCCCTAATTTTGGCAGCCTCCCTCTGTTAGTGTCTATGTATTGGGTAAGAGCTGCTTTGGCTCTGTCTTGGTAGCATGGCCTAATTGTCGTAGGTATTCTGAAGTAGCCAGTAGCGCAACCTCCCCTATCACCCAAGCTGGGTACTCCAAAGTATGCTCTTCCTGTGGGCTGAGTACACCTTCCTCTTATAATTGAGCCTTGGTTGCTGTTGGCATGTCAGTGGGAGGGATTTACCCAGCTGCTAGGATTGGCTGTGACCACTGACCACTAACTTCTGTCCTCTGTGGAAGATCAGGATGGTAGTGTTCTGACATGGTCTGTAGCTAGCCACTGGATGGATGCTTTGGCCCTGTGGTTTCCCCTGCTGGTGCAGGTCAAGGTCAGCCCCAACCTGTGTTTTGCCCAGAGCCACCCTTCCTGAGCTATAAAGCAATATGAAATGGCTGCTACTTGTGCTGGGCTTGGAGGTTTCTAAAGGAAGCCAAACTGTGAATCTAGGCTGGCTGTCACTAGTGCCAGGCCTGGGACTCACTGAGGCAGCTGTTGCTTGTTTGAGAGGATTTAGAATGTTGTGCAGTATGAGCCAAGTCCAGCCATTCTTATGGAAAACCAGCTTGGGTGGGCTCATAAGTTGTGTGGGATGGAGTCTCTTTGGATCTTCAAGGTAGATCAAACAGTGTTAGCCAGGGTGATGAAGTCTCAGATATGGTGCCAGATTGCCAACTCTGTGGTTTTGTGTCGGGAGGACTCAGAAAAGGGACAGTGTGGCCTCTGCTTGCCCTGATGCCAGATACTTCAGCCTCTCCCACTATGCCACTGGTACCCTTCAAGCTGCCACCCTGGTGCTGAACCTTGGAGGGATTGAGTCGGAATAGATAAGTCCATGTGTGGGTTCTTTAAAAGGAATTGCTTGGGGATTCAACAGTTTTTTCCACAGACTCAACCCCCATTGGTTTTTCCTGTCAGAAGTTGCAGGGACCTATCTTTCTGGCACTGAAACCCTGGGCTGGGGGCCCTGGTGTGGGGTTGAAACTCCTCACTCCTGAGATACCCCTTCTGAATTTTTATCCACCACACAAATCTGTGTCCCTCCTATCAGTCCAGATGGATGAGGTTTCTTTAATTCTGTAGTTGTCAGACTTCCATTCAACTCAATTTTTGACTATTATGAGTGATGATAATTATATATTATAGTTGTAATTTTGATGTTGTTGTGTGAAGAGGTGAGCCCTCTTTACCAGAAGTCTCAGAACATCATTCTAAAATCAGCTGACATCTGACTTACATTACTTCGTTATTGTGGTAGTTGATGGATGTCTTTATGCATTTTCATGTCATAAAATTATTAACATTTAATTACTAATTTACGTTTGACATAGGAGACTTTGAGTGTGATGAGGTAGTCCTTATTTCATTTTTTTCATCTCCCCTGCCTCATGTCTTGACACTCTCTGATTCAAATTGTATAATCTCTCAAACTACTTTCAAATTACCCCCCCCCCACCATGCTGCCTTTTCCCCATATCTGCCTATGCTGTTCCCTCTCCATGGAATGTCTCCCCTCATTCTTCCACTTCCATTCCCACCTTGCTCCCTAACTTTTGTTCATTTATAAGATTCAGTAGTCACCTTCTGCAGCCTTTCATGCCCTCCTCTTTCCTCATCCCTGATAGATGCTGCTTCTCTGCATCCCTGATTCCCTGTACATTTCTTCATCAACACACTTGCCACCATCTTTTATAATCTCCTTATGGATCTGTGTCCACAATAGACTTAACTCTATGAGAGCAGGAAGTGCTTTATTCACTTTATCATCAGCATCCTCAGTACTCACCCAGAGATGCACTGACTACTGTTAAATAAATTAATCCCTGCTGCTCTTAATTCAGAGTATCTGCTCTTATGACAGGCTCTACCCTTCATTTACAATATGACAGAGGATCAAACATGTTTAAAGACAACTATAAAAAGCCTTGAAAAATATATTAGCAATTGAATCTAACAGTATATAAAAAAGAGAAGTGCATCATGACCCAGTGGGGTTTACCTTGAGACTGCACTGTTGATTCAACATTGGAAAACAAATAAATATAATTAAACATATTAGCAAAATAAATTTTAAAAAGCAGATGACCATCTCAATAGATGGAGAAAAATCACTTAAAAAAATTGAACATCCATTATTCATGATAAAAAACTTAGAAAGGGACTCCCTCAACCTGATAAAGATTATCTTAAAAAAATTTACAATTAATATTACACTTAATGGTGAAAGACTGAATACTTTCCTCCTAAAATTGGGAGCAAGACAAGAATATCTTTTTTTACCATTCCTATTCAACATTGTGCTGGAAGGTATAGCCAATGTAAGTAAGACACGAAAAAGAAATAATACTGTCTAGGTCAACATCAGATGCAGTTGTCTTTTGTGACAAAGAAAATCCCAAGGAATTTACAGAAGAAAGTACTAAACTAACTCATGAGTTTAGCAAGATCACAGGCTATCAGAGCAATATATAAAACCAATCAACTTTCTTTGTAGAGACCCCTACACCATAGTTTCACTATATTGTTAATGATTATTGCATACAAATGCATATGATGACTTTAAATCTTATCCCAAATTATTTCCTTGATAATATAAATTATCAGAATTTATAAGCAATACTATTCATAATAACATCAAAAACCGAGAAAGTTGGGTATAAATCTGTATAGATCTGTATGGTAAAAACTATAGGGCACTAATGAAAGAAATCAAAGACCTAAATAAGTGGGATAAATATTCAGTATTATTAAGATGTTAATTATCAGCCCTGGCTGGTGGCACAGTGGCTAAGGAGCCTGCCTGCAAACACAAAGGTCGCTGATTCAATTCCCCAGCCATGGAACATAACCAGGTTGCAAGCCAGATCTCCAGCAGGACTATGGCTTGGGACAGGTAAAAGGCAGATGTCTCTCTCCCTCACTGCCTCTCTCCCTTTTCTTCTCCCTAAAAAATAATAAATATCTTTTTCAAAAAGATGTTAATTATCTAAATTGAGTCAAAGTAGTCCCTATCAAACTCCCATTGGAACTTTTGGTAAAAATCAACAAACTTACTCTAAAGTTTAAAGGGAAAAGCAAAGGAACTACACTAGCCAAAGCAGTTTTGAAAAAAGTTGCAAGAGTCACACTACCTGGTTTCAAGGTTACTATGAAGCAGTGGTCCTCAACTGAGGATGGTTTTCCCATCCAGGGGGCATTTGGCAACATCTGGAATTTTTTTTTTTTTTTTGAAATTTTTTTATTGTCACAAATTTTTTGTTGTGGCTGGGATGATACTCCTTCTGCTGGCATCTACTTGGTAGAGGCCGAGGATATTGCCAGACATTCTGTAATGCACAGGACAGCCCAAACATATTAGAAATGTCACTGCAGAGAAACCCTTCTATAAATCTACAGTAGTAATCAAGACTGTGCAGTATTGGCACAAGGATAGAGATATATGTCAATGGAAAAACTAGAGAAGCCCGAAATGGACCTGCACACATATGGTCAATTGATTTTAGAATATGGTTCAAAGACAATGCAATGAAAAAACATCCATTTTCTTTGTCAAATGGTGTTGGAAAAATTGAAGATACATGTGGAAAAAATATATATGTTGACCCATACTTTACACTATATTAAAAAATATAGACTTAAATATAAAATGTAAAACTATAAAATTTTTGGAAGAAACATAGGAAAAAGTCTTTGTGAATTTGGGTTAAATAAAGATATCTTAGATATAATATATAAAGCACAATCCAGAAAATAACAACTCGATAAATTAAACTTCATTAAAATGATAAACTTTTTTCTTCAAAAGACAGTGGCTGCTATGGCTCAGTGGACTGAGTGTCAGCCTATAAACCGAAGGGTTCCTGGTTCAATTCCCAGTCAGGACACATGCAAACATGCTTGGAAGATGGTTCATTAAAAAAGAACATAGTCCCTGGCTGGTGGCACAATGGATAAGGCACCAGCCTGCAAACCCAAAGGTCACTGGTACGATTCCCCAGCCAGGGCACATTAATGAGATTGCAAGCCAGGTCTCCAGCCAGGTCCATAGCTGGAGGCAGGTGAAAGGCAACCATACACTGATGTATGTAACCATATACTCCCTCTCTGCCTCTCTCCTTTCCCCTCTCTAAAAATAGTAAAATCTTTTTAAAAATTAAAAAAAAAAAAAAAAAAAAAAAAAAGAACATAGTGCCCAGGCTGGTGTGGCTCAGCTGGTTGGGCGTTCCCTGTGAAGTGAAAGGTAGATGGTTTGATTCCCTGCCAGGACACATGCCTGGGTTGCATATTCAGTCCCCAATTGGGGCACATACAGAAGGCAGCCAATCAATGTTTCTCTCAGATCAGTGTTGCTCTCCTTCTCTTTCTCCCTCCCATCCCCTCTTTCTAAAAATCAAACATAAAGGCCCTGGCTGGTGGCATAGTAGATAAGGCACAAACCTGTGAACCCAAAGATTGCTGGTTTGATTCCCAGCCAGGGCACATAACCAGGTTGCAAGCTAGGTCTCCAACCAGGTCCATATCTGGAGGCAGGTGAAAGGCAACCATACACTGATGTCTCTCTCCCTCTCTGCCTCTCTCCCTTCCCCTCTCTAAAAATAATAATATATTTTTTAATCAATAAATAATAAAAATATTCCATATTTTGAAGTTTTCCTCCTAGCCATCTTAACCAGTTATGCATTCTGCAAGGAATATAATGTCATATTCTTTATGTAACACATTCCTGGCTGATGGTCTTCTTCTTTAATCAGGATGTACTCATGGAGCTCCTAGAACAGTGTGCAGATGGACTCTGGAAGGCTGAACGCTATGAGCTAATTGCTGACATCTACAAACTCATCATCCCCATATATGAGAAACGGAGAGATTTTGAGGTATCTGAGTGGTTTGTTTTTTCCAGTTTAAAGAACAGTGGAGTGACATATATCCCCAGACTTTCTTCTCAGACTTTCTTACATGCAAAGAAAGCAAGTAGGCCAGTCAGAAATGAGCAAGTGGTTTCTGACTCTCCACTTGGTGCTGGCAATCCCCACCCTCAGAGTCATCAGGCATTGCACACACAGGCCCCATCTCTACACAGACCCCAAATCTCAAACTAAAAAGGTTGGTTGTTTTGGCACTCCACTTTTGAAAGGTTGCCAGGAACAGTTCTGTAATCACCAGTTGCCTTTTTTTCTCATAACTCGTTGCTTTACCTGCATGGAAAAATAGTGTTCCTTCCAGTCTTTCTGGGATAGGGAGGTTGTCCAGTTTCTCTTAACATATCAGATGAAGTGGGAAAATCAAGGACTAAAAACATCATGGTAAGACATCGTATCTGACATTCCCTATTAACTTGAAAGCAGCATTTGCTTACTACATTGTGGAAATTTGATGGGTCCTCATATACAATCTGGCCGTTTGGGTAGGAACATTACAATTGAAAAATGATCACTACCAGTTGTACAGTCAAGGTATATTGATTTTTTAAAAAGCCCAAGTCCAAGGATTTTTGACCCACATGATCTCATTTGTTCTTTTTAAATTGATTCTTCTGGCTGGTGTGGCTCAGTGGGTTGAGCTCTGGTTTGCGAACCAAATAGTCACCAGTTTGATTCCCAGTCAGGGCACATGCCTGGGTTGCAGGCCAGATCCCCAGTTGGGGGCATGAGGGAGGCAACCACACAGTGATGTTTCTCTCCCTCTTTCTCCCTTCCTTACCCTCTCTAAAAATAAATAAAATATTTTTCAAAAATAAGAAAATAGATTCTGCCAGTTGCAAGAAGGAAGAAATGGGTTTTGTTCTGCTTTCCAGAGGCTAGCCCATCTGTATGACACACTACACCAGGCCTATAGCAAAGTGACCGAAGTCATGCACTCAGGCCGAAGGCTCCTGGGGACCTACTTCCGAGTGGCCTTCTTTGGACAGGTGAGCCTCCTCTCTGTTCTGTAGGCTGTCCCAAGTCCTCTTAATTTAAACTCCATTAAATTGTATTTTGCAAATTTTCCAGTAATTCGATGAATTTGTCATATGTAGTATGATCTTATCTTCCTCAGTAGTAAACTTTCTGCTTTTCTTTTTCTTTCTGTCTTTATTCCTTAAGGCAGCGGTAAGTTCTCCCTCCATTAGATATTTTTAGCAGCATCTTTGGTACTTCGTGTGGTTTGCAAGTTTCCTTTGCAAGTCTGTGTGTATATCTGTCCAGTTATCACAAACTTCACGATAATTAACATTTTATTTCATTTACAGAAATAAATCATCTGTTTACTCATACATCGACATTGCATGCTTTAAACCAAAATTAAGATTGTCTGGTTTCTTTTGTCCGTGTTCATCTCTATGCGTTGTTATATAATATCTCCACAAGTATATTACCATTGTAATATTTCAGAAATTCTATATAAAAGGGTTAATTTAACATTTAACCTCCAAGTCTCTAATGTGACTGAATGGTATAAATTATAATCCATTTGTTTAGAATGTGTGGTTTTCTAAGAGCATTATATAACCTTCAATTTATTCTGTTATTGTCTTTTATAACTATAGCAATACCAGTTTACAGACAGTGAAACAGATGTGGAGGTAATTACAGTAAATGCTTAATAAGCAAACAATGTAGTGAAATTACTGCCTCTAAATTCCTATTTTGATGTGGGTGTTTTTTGTTCCATATTAGCCTGCTTTTTAAATATATATCCTGTAGTTTTGGCACCATGTTTTTGCTTCCATTTTAGATAAGAAATGTTTTGTTTTAATTTATTTTAAATATTAACCCAAATCGGAATTTGTAAATTTTCAACCTTTTTCACTTTCCATGCCATTCTAAGCCTTGTTTTAGTCAGATGTGATTAGTGCTAAAGCATGATGAGATTGAAAATATTAATGATATGACCAGATATGACTGGTAATAATGAAAATATTTTCTGATATCATACTATAGCCCTTTATTATTTTTCTCAACAAACTTTACATAGCTTTCACTGAACCTACTCCAGACCTGAATGCTTCCCTTTATGCCATAAAATCCTGTATAAATGAGAACAGTCAGGGGAAGGGATGTGTGTACATTTCTGAGGCCTGTCTTGAGTAGGCTGCAGAGCTCTGTCTCTTGGGAATGTGAAATAGGATTGAATCTCATCATCAGACTTCACCAAGACAACCTTAAATCTCCAATCTTTCTTTTCACTCAACACTTAATGACAGCATTTTTTAGTGACTTTGCAGTTGTGTGTTTTCCCTTTATCTTTGCACCCAGACTTCATATCATTATTACTTTCCTTCCTATTTGAGAAGCCTGTTTAATTAGGATGTTATTTTAGAGTCAGCTGTCATTTTTTTAATCTTTATAACCCTTCCTGCATGGTAGCCTTGGGCTTGTATTTGGTGATGGTTCTCTAATTGTATTCTATGTCACAGGGATTCTTCGAAGATGAAGATGGAAAGGAGTATATTTACAAAGAACCCAAACTCACACCTCTGTCAGAAATTTCACAGAGACTCCTTAAACTTTACTCAGATAAATTTGGTTCTGAAAATGTCAAAATGATACAGGATTCTGGCAAGGTATAACTATGTTTGGAAATATATCGTGGTAATGTAATATTGTTTCGATTATGCATGATTGACCATATATATTCATAAATGTGTACAGAAAAAAACCAAAAACAAAAAACAGACCCTGATAAAAATTAAGAATGGTTGGCCTTGAGTGGCAAGTGTATATTTTTCTTCTTAATACCTTTCTGTGCTTTCCAGATGTCTTTCATTAAGCAAATTTTTATTTTATAATTTTTTTAAAGATTGTATTCATTATGTTTAGAGAGAAGGGCAGGGAAGAGGAAGAAGGGGAGAGACACATTGATGTATGGTTGCCTTTCACCTGCCTCCAGCTACAGACCTGGCTGGAGACCTGGCTTGCAACCTGGTTATGTGCCCTGACTGAGAATCAATCAAACCAGCGACCTTTGGGTTCTCAGGCCAGCTCCTATCCACTGAGCCAACAGTCAGGGTTTTATTTCATAATTTAAAAAAGACATTAATTTACAGAATAATGTCTGAAAAATACACCCTTTTTAGTCCAGATATTTAGAAACTCTGTAAAAGGAATGTCCAAAGTTCTTTTTTCTCATAACACTTTTCCCATGCACTTAGTACAGGCATACTCACCTGACACTCTGACTGATTGTTGGATATATGGGCAGATGGCAGATGGATTGTTGGATATATAGGCAGACAGACACATCAAGAAATAAGCTAACTAGCCAACATGCATTTGTAGAAATGAGATCTACCTTCCACATAGAGAAACTGCATTGCTCTCATGAAGGTTCTTTCTAAACCTGCTTACTTTTCCCTGTACATTTATGAGTGTGTGTCCCACTGTCTTCAGGATATATCCAGGAAGTTAGGTAACCCATTGCTTCCTGAAACTGAGGCCAAGATAAAGCTCCTGTTCTTTGCATTAAAAATGCTTCCCGTCTTAGTTTCCAGCAGTGATAAGCTTTCCCTCTTTCAAAGTCCACCCTTTAGGAAGCTCCTTAGTTCACTTTCTGCCTGAGCCCTGCTTTGGAGTCCCTAGCCTCTGGAATCTGTCTCCTTGGGGCCCTTCATTTTTCCTAGAGAAGAATCTTCCAGTCTCATGCCTAGTGGTGATTCTGAATTCTGGATGTAGGAGAGGCTGAAGGTCCCATGTTTGGCCTGCACCCTTTTACCTACTTGCCCTGTGTTTCATTCTGTACCTCACTCCTATTTTACACTGACACTGGTGACCCACTTAGACTTTTTCCAGACCTGTTTCTCCAAGGAACATTCTCTTCTCTTGTGGGGCAAGGACTAGGGAAGGGAACCTGGGCTTCTGCCACTCCAGATAGACTTTGGGCCACTTGACCTGCTTTGTGCCCCACACCTCTTCTGGTCACCCCAATTCCAGTCCTGGTGTTCTCTGGACACCCATCCAATCAGGCTGCTATAACAACCACCATAAGATTGGCTGGTTTATAAACAACAGAAAATTATTTCTTATAGTTCTGGAAGATGGGAAGTACAAGATAAAGGTGCCAGCAGACTCATTATCTGGCGAGGTCCTTCTTCCTGATTCATAGGCAGCTGTTTTCTCTGTGTCCTCACGTGGTGGATGGAGTGAGGGAGCTCTGTGAAGTCTCTTTTGTAAGGGTGCTAATCTCCCATCCTTAAGGTTTACCATCATGATCTAATCACCTCCCACCTTCTAATACCACCACATTGGAGGTTAATATTTCAACCTGTGAATTTGGGAGGAACATAGACATTCAGTCTATAACAGCAGGCTTCTCAGGGGTATTCTGGCTATCTGATAGAGATTCTCTCTATCAGAACTTGTATTAGAACTTCACTCTGCCAAATCAAATAGCACACCTTCATTCTGCCTTCCAGAAATTCATTAAACTCTTTCATCCACTGCTATCTTCGTTCCTCTTTTCTTGGTCCTTCCATGTAAATTCTATATTGCCATTCTAACATACCCATACAAAGGAAAAGGGATAAACATACATTGTTGGTCTTTTTTTAAACCAGGAACCTCATACAACCTCATTAAAGCCTACTTTCTCCTTAGACCAAATTATTCAGGTCCAATTTGCCTTTCTCTCTGAAACCAAAACCTTTGTCTGTATCAAGTTGTGGCTTGAAAATTATAGACTGTTCTCAAGACTCTTATGTATTCTTCTTTCCCTGTTCATAAGTAGTCCTTGATATAGCAGCTAAAAGACTTCATAGATCTTCTCTTCCTCCAAATACCAATCCCTCTTTCCTTCTGCTGAGACACATACAACTCTGAAAATTATATGTGTCTCAGCAGAAGGAAATATAACTAAAAGGAAACTAGAAGGGAACTAGGGAAATATAACTAAAATGGTTAATTTAAAGCATTTCCACTGCTTTGAATTGTGTCTGCTAAAGAAAATTAAGTTAAATAGGTTTGAATATAATTATAGCAATTGGCCAGATGACCTTTTCTAAAACAGATACAATTCACAACTATGTGTTCTCTTAACTTTCAAAGATTAAGGCACTTTCACATCTGTTATCATTTTTTTTTTTTTTTCATGAGTGCCTCTTAAGAGAACAGTGGTGCATGATAATTTGAGATCTGTAAAACTATCTGGCTTTTCTATTTGCCTGTGCTGATGCCAATCTAGTTTCCAAGCTCTCTGTATTTCTTTCATGTACCTTTTTATTGTTCTAAGAAGCTTGAATATAATTTATATTTGCAAAATGGATTTGTCTCTTTAATAAATTAGCTTTGAGTTTTGTATGGAAAGTGCCTATGTTTAATTTTCTATCATGTCCCAGAAGTTAGAGCACCACTAATTCCAGAAGTGTTTTAAAAGCATTATGTGCTGAGTTAATCAGGAACTAAACTTATAGTTAAATTAGTTTTAGATTAGTAGTCTGTACCTGTATTAAATTAATTCATCTACATCTGTTTACATCTAATCTGCCTAAAGATTAATTATAATTTGGGGACCTCAGTTATAGACATTTTATTGAAATAAACATTTCAATATTATGAAAAAATAGTGGGGAATTAAAATTCTAGACTAAACAAGCCTAAGGAGACCACAACTAAATATAAAATGTGATTATTGATTAGTTTCTGGTTCAAACACAGATACCTACAAATAACATTCTGGGAACATTTGAGAAATTTTAATAGGCTTTAATGCTATTATAGTGATTGGCCAGTATTGGGGGATATTAGAGAAATAGTGTTAACTTTGTTAGGTATGATAATGCATTTTGGTTATAGAAGAGAATGTCCTTGTGTTTCGGAGATGCTGGCTGAAGTATCATGATATATATACACTACTTACTTTGAAATGGTTCAGCTAAAAAAACATCTTTATGTGTTTGAAACAACTATAGCAAAATATTAGCAGTTGTTCTAAGTGGTGGGTATGTAGGTGTTCTTTGTACTGTTTTTGCAACTTTTTAAAACTTTTTCAAAACTTTTACTAATAAAAAGTGGAAAAACACAGCATAGGCATGCTTTGAAGGAGTACTTCAGGTAGCACCAATCTTCCATTTTATTTATTTATTTAAAGGTCAACCCTAAGGATCTGGATTCCAAGTATGCATATATCCAGGTGACTCACGTCATCCCATTCTTTGATGAAAAAGAATTGCACGAAAGGAAAACAGAGTTTGAAAGATCTCACAATGTTCGCCGCTTCATGTTTGAGATGCCCTTCACTCATGCAGGAAAGAGGCAAGGTGGTGTTGAGGAGCAGTGCAAGCGGCGCACGATATTAACAGGTATGGTTTCTGCCTCCTTCCTTTAAAAATCACATGTGGATAGCAGCCCGCACACCAAATAGAGCTTTCTAGAAGGGATCCAGGAGCTTCTAGAATTGGAAAGTTCCTTCAAGTTAAGTTAATTTTCCACACAAATCCATTTCAATTTAACATTTACCAAACTCTTGCTTTGGAATACTCATGACATTTTTCTAGTTATCTGTTTGCATTTTCTTTTTTCACCAGACCAGAAATTCATATTCAATATCAGGTGATGAGCCCTTCTTAGGATTTAAAACAAACAAACAAAAAACAGGCACTTATCTCCCCAGAATGCTTCTGCATACAATTTCAGGTGATTGACAAACTCCTTCAGAAACCTACATAGACCCCTCTTAGGCCTGTGTCCTGCAGGCCAAGAACTCCTGTACACAGTACTGTATCCTTCTCAAGGAAGAGAGCCTTTGTGACCTCAGGTCCCAGCATGAACATGCTCAAAGATTTTAAACTATGTGAATAAATGGAACATGAAAATGAATCCCTCCTACCTGATCTCTGAGAGTGGTTGTTCAACCTCAGCTTGAATAGCTATAGTACCAGGAAGCTCACTACATTCAGAGACCATATATTCAGCTGTTTCAGAGTTTTAATTAATTATTTGATACTGTTTAGCCTTTAGTAATCCATTCTCACAAATGTGTGTTGCTTCCCCTGGCTGGTGTGGATCAGTGGATTGGTGCCGGTCTGTGAACCCAAAAGTCCCTGGCTCGACTCCCAGCCAGGGCACATAACAGGTTGCAAGCCAGCTTTCCAGCCAGGTCCTTAGCTGGAGGCAGGTGAAAGGCAACCATACATTGATGCTTCTCTCCTTTCTTCCTCCCTCCCTGTTCTTCTCTCTAGAAATAGTGAATAGAATCTTTTTTTTTTTTTAAGTGTGTTGCATTATCTCCCAGTTTCTGACAATTGTAGAATCATATTAGGAATGATTTTTACCTTCTTGGGGAGAGCTTAACTCATCCACTGTTAGGTTGGGGTCAGCTGTATGGCAGGGCTAACCTAAAATAAGATACTTTGACTTAAAAAGAAATCAGTGGAGAACCCTATTCAGAAGGTCAGGTATGTCTATATGTACTACCTGGCCACTTTTTCAAAGAGTGGCCATAGTTAAATTGAACCAGGAGGCATCCTGTGCTTGTCTAGGAGTCAGTGTTGTCAGTGTTCCATCTGGGCAATCACATGGCACATGATAATAAATGAAAGAGCACTGCCAAGATGCTGCATTTCAGTGAGGCTCTGCTCTTACAATTGTACACTTTAATAGGTGAATTCTATGGGATATGATTTATATCTCAATAAAGCTGTTAACAATGAAAGAGTATGGCTCATAGTTCAGAAAAGCATATTGCAGAGAATTTTCACCCTTTCTATGAGGGATCTTGAATAAAGGGTAAAAACTGTATTAAAAGGGAAAAAACCTACATTCTTACTTTTTATTATTTTTTTTTTATTTTAATCCTTACCTGAGGATATGTTCATTGATTTTAGAGAGAGGAGGACTAGAAAGATGGCGACAAAGTAGACAGCAGTCCTGATGGCATTCTCAAGTGCCAGAGCAGCTGGAGGATAGGGTAGGGAGCATGAGACATTTGCAGATCCCTGGACTCAGCATCTGGACTCAGGGGTGTGCAGCCCAGAGGCTGCAGAGTCATACAGGAGAGCAGGAGCAGCTCAAAAACAGTGTATGAGATGGGATAGGAGTGTCTCTCAATCAGCCAACTGGAGGGAAAGGAGCAACACATCCAAAACAAATCCAAAATACAACCAGACAGCCCAAGTTAATGCCATAAAGGCCACCCCAAGAGCAACAAGTTGAGGAAATCTAGGAGACTGCAACCCTGAACTGCACAAATCTCCTAACACAGAAGGGTGCCTCACAAAGGCAAGGAATCAAAGCAGATTAATCCATGACAAAAACAAGCAACAACAGACACCCAAAATGGGGAAAAAAAGAACCAGTCCATCACCAAAAGGAAAGGAGGAATCCCCAGAAAGATCACTAAATGAAACAGAGGCAAACAAACTATCAGATATGGAATTCAAAAGAATAATGATGGAGAAGCTCAATGAACTCAGCCAGCTCAAAGAAAACTATAAACAATTCCAGGGGAAGTACAAAGAACTCCAGGGAAGCTACAAGGAACTTACTGAGAGGTACATCAGCATTGAAAGGACTTAGAAACTATCAGTAAAAGCCAGGAAGAAAGAATACAATTTCTGAATTGTACAGAAAGAATACAGTAGAAGGAATCAACAGTAGGCTAGAGGAAGCAGAGAATTGGATCAGTGAGCTGGAGGACAACATAGAAGAATATTCCAAGACAGTGCAAAAGAATGAAAAAAGGCTAAACAAGAATGGAGAGGTTTTAGGAGAGCTGCAGGACAACATGAAATGCAATAATATACATATCATAGGGATACCAGAAGGAGAAGACGAACAAGGAATGGAAAACCTTCAAAAAAATAATGATAGAAAATTTCCCTAGCATGATGGGTGAAAATATTACTCAAGCTCAGGAAGTACAGAGGGTCCCAATGAAAATGAACCCAAACAGACCTACTCTAAGACACATTATAGTTAAAATGGCAAATTTCAAAGACAAAGAAAGAATCCTAAAAGCATCAAGAGAGAAACAGCAAATAACATATAAGGGGGCTCTGATAAGGTTATCAAATGATTATTCAACAGAAAAAATACAAGCCAGAAGGGAATGGCAAAAAATATTCCAAGTAATGGGAAACAAAGGCCTGCAACCAAGAATGCTCTACCCTTCAAGGGCCTCGTTCAAAACAGAAGAAGAAATAAGGAGTTTCCCAGACAAAAGAAAACTAAAAGAATACATCTCTGCCAAACCAGCATTGCAAGAAATGCTAAAGGGTCTGCTTTAAAAATGAAGAAACATGGGGAGGGGAACAGAGGGGAGCAAAAAGGGGATGGATGTAATACAACAACAATAAAAATTAAAAAAATAAAAGAAAGAAAGAAACAGAGAGGGACAGACAGGAACACAGGTACTAAAATGGCAATAAATGAGTATCAATCAGTAATAACCTTAAATGTAAATGGATTAAATGTGCCAATCAAAAGACATAGGGTAGCTGAATGGATAAGAAACCATGACCCACATATATGCTGTCTTCAAGAGACCCACCTCAGAACAAAAGATAGACACAGATTGAAAGTGAAAGGATGGAAAAATATATATCAAGCAAATGGATATGGAAAAAAGGCTGAAGTAACAATACTTATTTCAGACAAAATAGATTTTATGAGAAAGGCCATAAAAAGAGATAAAGAAGGACATTTCATTATACTTAAGGGAACATTCCATCAAGAAGAAATAACTCTGGTAAACATATATGCACCCAACATAGGAGCTCCCAAATATATAAGGAAAATCTTGGAGGACTTCAAAAAGGATATAGACAGCAACACACTAATAGTAGGGGATTTTAATACCCCACTATCAACAATAGACAAATCTTCCAAACAAAAAATCACTAAGGATTTTGTGGCCTTGAACAACACTCTAGAAGAAATGGACCTAACTGCTATCTACAGAACCTTTCACCCCAAAGAAGCAAAATATAGTTTTTTCAAATGCACATGGAACATTCTCAAAGATAGACCACATGATAGGTCACAAGACAAGCCTCCACAAATACAGGAAAACTGAAATCATACCAAGCATCCTCTCAGATCACAATGGCTTGAAACTAGAAACTAATCTCAAGGGAAAAAACCAAAATACTCGAACTCATGGAGACTGAATAACATGCTTTTAAGTAATGAATGGGTTAACAATGAGATCAAAGGTGAAATCAAAATGTTTCAGGAAACAGATGATAATGAATACACAACAGTCCAAAATCTATGGGACACAGCAAAGGCAGTCCTCAAGGGAAATTCATAGCAATGCAGGTCTACCTAAAAGGGTCAGAAGAAGCTTGTACAAACAACCTAACCATAAAGCTGCAGGAACTAGAGGAGCAACAACAAACAAAGCCCAGAGCAAGTAGAAGGAAGGAACTCATCAACATCAGAGCAGAATTAAATAACTTAGAGATTCGAACTACAATTTGAAGAATCAACAAGTCCAAGAGCTGGTTCTTTGGAAAAATAAACAAAATTGACAAGCCTTTAACCAAACTCATCAAGAAAAAGAGAGAGAGAAACCAAATATACAGAATCAGAAATGACAGAGGAGAAATCACAACTGATTCTTCAGAAATCCAAAAGATTGTAAGAAATTACTACAAACAATTATATGACAAATAGGACAAACTGGGTGAAATGGACACATTTCTGGAAATGTATAATTACCAAAATGAATCCAGAGGAAGCAGGTATCCTGAATAGGCCAATAACAACTAGTGAAATTGAAGAAGTAATCAAAATCTTCCAAAGCAAAAGAGCCCCGGACCAGATGGATACGCAGGTGAATTCTACAAAACATTTAGAGAAGAACTACCTCCTATTATTCTCAAACTATTCCAAAAAATCCAAGAAGAGGGAAGATTCCCAAACCCTTTTTATGAGACCAATAGTATTCTAATCTGAAAACCAGGTCAAGACACAACTAAGAAAGAAAACTATAGGCCAATATTTCTGATGAAATTAGATGCTAAGATTCTCAACAAAATATTGGCCAACCGGAATCAGCAATACATTAAAAAGATCATATACCATAATCATGTGGGTTTCATGCCAGGGATGCAAGGATGGTATAACATTCACAAATCAATAAATATAATACATCACATCAACAAAATGAAAGACAAAATCTATATGATCATGTCAATAGATGCTGAAAAAGCATTTGATAAAAGTACAGCAATCATTTATGAGAAAAACACTCAGCAAAATGGGAATAGAGGAAGCATACCTCAGCATAATAAAGGCCATATATGAGAAACCTGAAGCCAGCATCATACTCACTGGGCAAAAACTAAAAGCTTTCCCCCTAAGGTCAGGGACAACACAAGGCTGTTCACATTCTCCACTTCTGTTCAACATCATTTTGGACATTCTAGCCATAGCTGTCAGTGAAGAAAAAGGAAATTGGAAAGGAGAAAGTCAAACTGTCACTATTTGCAGATGACATGATAGTGCACATAGAAAATCTGATAGACTCCACCCAAAACTTACTCAACCTAATAAGCAAATTTAGCAAAATAGCTGGCTATAAAGTCAATATCCAGTAATCAAAAGCATTTTTGTATACCAATAATGAAACATCAGAGATAAAAGCTAGAAAACAAATCACATTTACCATAGCAACAAGAAAAATAAAGTACTAAGGAATAAACTTAACCAAGGAGGTAAAAGACCTGTACTCAGAAAAATACAGAACATTGAAGAAATTAAGGAAGATGCAAATAAATGGAAGCATATACCACATTCATGGATGGGAAGAATTAACATTATTAAAATGTCCATACTACCTAAAACAATCTATAGATTCAATGCAATCCCAATTAAAATACCAATGACATACTTTACAGATAAAGAAAAAATACTTCAAAATTTATATGGACCGAAAACACCCACAGATAGCCACAGCAATTTTGAGAAACAATAACAAGGTAGGGGGAATCACAATACTGGACATCAAACTATACTACAAGGCTACTGTCATCAAAACTATCTGGTACTGGCATAAGAATAGACATATAGATCAATGGAACAGAATAGAGAACCCAGAAATAAACCCAGGACTCTATGGTCAGTTAATAATCGACAAAGGGGGAAGGAACATAAAATGGAGTAAAAACAGTCTCTTCAACAAGTGGTGTTGGGAGAACTGGACAGCAACATACAGAAAGATAAAACTAGACCACCAACTTACACCATACACCAGAATAAACTTAAGATGGATAAAGGACTTAAACATAAGCAGTGCCACCATAAAGGTCCTAGAGAAAAATATAAGCAGTAAAATTTTTTATATTCTATGCAGAAAAATGTTTACTAATACTTCACCAAGGGCAAAGGCAATCAAAGAACAAATCAACAAATGGGACTATATCAAATTGAAAAGTTTCTGTTCAACTAAAGAAAACACCAGCAAAGTTCAAAGGGAACCAACTGTATGGGAAAACATATTTGCCAATGATACCTCAGAAAAGGGTCTGATCTCCAAAATATATAAAGAACTAATGCGACTCAACACCAGGGAGACAGACAGCCCAATTAAAAAATGGGCAAAGGACCTGAACAGACAACTCACTGAGGAAGATATACAAAGGACCAGAGGCATATGAAAGAATGCTCAACTTCACTAGTCATCAGAGAGATGAAAATTAAAACCACAATAACATACCACCTCACACCTGTCAGAATGGCAATCATCAACAAATCAACAAACAACAAGTGTTGGCAAGGATATGGGGAAAAGGGAACCCTGGTGCATTGTTGGTGGGAATGTACACTGGTGCAGTCACTATGGAAAACAGTATGGAGTTTCCTTAAAAACTTAAAAATGGAACTGCCTTTTGATCCAGCAATCCCACTACTAGGACCATACCAGAAGAACCCTGAAACACCAATTCATAAGGATCTATGTACCCCTATGTTCATAGCAGCACTATTTACAATAGCCAAGTGCTAGAAACAGCTTAAGTGCCCATCAGTGGATGAACAGATCAAAAAACTTTGGTACAGTTATACAATGGAATACTACACAGCAGAAAGAAAGAAGGAACTCCTACCCTTTGCAACAACATGGATGGAACTAGAAAGTATTATGATTAGTGAAATAAGCCAGTCAGTGAAAGATAAGTATCATATGATCTCACCCATTTCAGGGCAATAGTGAACAAAACAAACAAATAATTGAAACAGTACCAGATGCATGTATACAATGAATAGATCTCCAGTGGGCAGAGGGGAGGAGGGAGGTGGGAGGGGAGAGGTGGAGGCAAAGAAGGGGAGCAGTTTAGTCAAGGAACTATTATGGAAAAACCATGGACATGGACAACAAGTGGGATTGATTTTGGGGGTAGTGGGTGGGTGAGGAAGGGGACAGAGGGAAGGAAAAAGGGGATGGATGTAATAAAACAACAATAAAATTAAATTTAAAAAATTAGAAAGAGGAAGAGAGTGAAACATTGATGTGAAAGAGAAACATCAATCAGTGTCCTACCAGACACCCCGACTGGGGATTAAATCTGCTACCTAAGTATGTGCCCTGACCAGGAATCAAACCTGCAACCTTTTGGTATATGAGATGATGCTACAAATTCTAAAAGAATTCATAATTTCTTTTACTACTTCTACTCTTAAAATAATAAAATAACATATAAAGCATAAACAGTATTGTATCTCCTCAGTATGTCATGAATTGTTTTTCTAATGCACATTCTTATTTAATTGAGCACAATAACTACATTTCCAACTAGGGTCATTTTATGAGAATTATCAGCTTACAATGTTCATTACTCTAGTTGTGATGACCTCAAGTCAGTGCTTATCAAAGGTTGTTCCTGGATTTGCAGCATCAGCATTACCTGGGAACTTGTTAGAAATGCAAATTCTCTGGCCCAACCCAGACCTATAAATCAGACACTGGGAGGGTGGGGTGCAGGGGTGGGTGTGAGTTGTGATTCACAAGCCATTCAGATAATCCTGATGCCACTCAAGTTAGAGAACTGCTGCTTTAAATAAACCTCATTCACTAATGAGTCAGGAGCAGGATTTTTTTATTATTATTATTTCACTCCCATAGCATACTGATTCATAATCAGTTATTACGATAGGGTGTTTTTTCCCTAGGAAGGTTTCCTTCAGGGTTACATTTACCATTTTGTCACAGAAATATTTTAGATTAGATAAACAACATGAGCAAAGCTCTGTACTTGAAAGAATATAAGGGACCGAGAGTAACTCTACTCCAGGAGAGACAAAGTAGCCACATGAGTTGCTGGCTTAGGAAATAACCACCTTACACAGTGGAGGCTGAGAAAGTGCGGGCAATGCAAAACTTGGGCCTGCAGAGCTAAGTGACAGCCTTACTTTGTGTCCTTGGACAGGCCACTTAACCTCTCTATGCCTTAGTTTCCTTAAATGTAAAAGGAGAGTTATACTTTCCATCTCATATTAAAGAATTTTGTAAAGCATACCCAGGAGGGGAAAGAATGTACTTCATTTTGCTAAATCTCGCTTACCATTGAGCACCTTGCCTCTAAGATTGATGATGACCAAAAGGGGGTTTTAGTACAACACAAAAACAAGGGTATGTATCGAAAGGATACGTTACTTTGCAGTGTAACGATTTAGAGAAGTTATAAAATGCTATTAAAAACTACACCAATCTTTAGTTAAAAATACACAGACAAGGATATCCTGAAAACTTTGAACTTGAGATTTTTCCCTCATGTTATTAATACCTTAGATTCTTCTTTCATTGAATCGTGTCAAACCTGACCTTTGGCCATTCAACATGTGGGAGGGCCACAACCCTCTGAATCCAGCAAATGTTCACTTCTCTGGATAGTTCAGTCAGCTTCAATTTGTAATCATTTAGAAACCTAATGGTCACCCTCCTGGCCCCTTTGGTGTACAAGACATTTATCTCTGAGCTTACCTCCCAAAACATGATCCCCTCCATTTCTTCTTTCATGGAACCTCTGGCCTGGAGTTTCTTCCCAGTCATTCTTCCAGTCTTCCAAATCATGCCCAGATTCCCATTCAAGTTGCACATATTCTCCTCCTTTCCCCTTGTATTCAGTCTAGTCAGACCATATAATCACTCCTCAGCCACCTTCTCACTCTTCTCCTTAAAGAGCTGCAGGTAACTAGTGTGGGCCATTTATGAATAAGGTAGTAGCTCACTGAGTCCCTCTCCTAATTTTCCACCTTCCAAGGCACCTTATTCCTTCATTTAGCCATTTGGACAAGGGAACATTCATTAATTCAGCAAAATTTATTGAGCACAGAGTGTTCCAACTTAACTTATTAACAAAACAAAATTCTCTGGCACATTATATATTGGCAGGAAGAGATAAATGTTAAACAGTGAACATAATGCATAAAAGTACCTATGTTGGAAGGTAATGTATGTTCTAAACAAAAGCAAGAAGAGATTGGAAATGTGGAGTTGAGTGTGAGGATTGCAGTTTAAATAGGGTGACTGGAGTAGACCTCACTGAGGCTGTGACATTTGAGTCCAGACTTGAAGGAGGTGAGAAAGTGGGCCATGCAAACATGTAGAGGGAGAAAAAGCTGTCTGGGCAAAGGCCAACAGCAGAACTCTTCATGCCCTGCACATTTAGGGGTGACCAGTAGGCTGGTGTGACTGGAGCTAAGTGAGCCTGAGGGAGAGGAGAGAGGAGTGCTGGCAAGTAAAGCAGGGTGCAGGATGAGGGAGTCCAGATCACATGAATCTGGCAGGCTCCTGCACAGACTCATGGCAAAAGTAGGTTTACTGCTATTTCTATGGAAACTAATACAAGAATAAACTCTGTTTCATATACTCACAACAGTAAACCTACTTTTGCCCTAATCTGCCTCTTTAAAATTGCCAGTTTTCATCACATGACGTTGTAACACAGGACTGTTATGCCAAGTGAAATCAGTATAACCCATGGGCATCTCTTAAACATCCTTGGAGTTGTTTTTTTCTCTCCAAAATAGAGCTGCTACTGTACCATAGCACTTAATACCGTGATAAAACTAATAGTATGTGTTTTAACTTGGCTGTCAGCTTCATGAGATGTCTCCACAGGTGCTTCTTCCTTACAAATGGGAAAGCTGTAGTGCTCCTCCATAACCCTTTCAACATGACTTTTGACTAATTGCGATAATTATGCGAAAATAATTTTAAAATGTCCACAACTACTAACTAGTCCCATCCCAGTGTATTATAAAGCAGTGTAATTTTGTACAGTATTTTTCAAATATCTTTCAGGATATATATATCCCCGAAGAATTAAAAGGGGTAAAGCACATCAGTCTGTCTCAACCAGATACACCTCTGGTCTGGGGGTCATTTACCATTTCCCAACTGGTAAGGAGCAGTGCCCAGGTCTTGGTACATTTTCAAGGAAGCCTTTGGCTCAAATGGGATTTATCGGTCCCAGTGCTGCCACTTAAAAACTGTTAACAAATAACACAAAAGAAATATGAGACATGGACCCTTGACTTTACACTGATAAAATTTAGAGAGACTAAGACGGGCATGTGAGTGTATGACAAATTAGGTTTCATCAGGTTGAATATCTTCTCCAGCTCTGCCCAGACTTTGGGTGGCTCCTTGGAACTCTGTGTTCAGTGGTGCTGGCCTATTTTCTCATCATGTGATAAGTCCTTTATGAGTAATACCCTAGCCCAGCCATTTACTAAATAGTAACAAATCTAAACTCACACTCATTTTTGCTTGTTAAAAAATAGACTTTTAAGCATATATCTGAAGGTCTATTAGTAAACAGATATCAAATGAGAATATTACATATATATACCATATAAAGAAACAAAGTAGAAATGTAAAACATACCCAAATTTGAAACAGTTTATCTCTTCATCTTTAACTTAACTCTTTGGTGTTGATATGTTCAGGTATCTTATTATGATAACATAATATTGATTTTTTTTTTAAGTCAGAGACTAAATATATCAAAGACTTCTGGTCAAGATGATGATATAGGTAAACATAGCTCGCCTACTGACACAACCACATCAAAATTACAAAAAATTACAAGTAAATTATAGAACAGCCTTCATTCAGAACTGTCAGAAATGTGACTAGAAGTATGAGAACTACAGAATTAAAGAAATCACATCCACCCAGACTGGTAGGAGGGGCACAGACACAGAACAGGCCGGCCCCACATCCACATGTGGTGGATAAAAATTTGGGAGGGATATCTTGGAAGCTAGGAGTCCCAGCTCCACACCAGGCCTTCCAGCCCAGGGTTCCAGTGCCAGGAAGATAAGTCCTTATAACTTCTGGCCGTAAAAACCAGCAGGGATTGAGTCAGTGGAAGAATCTTATGGAGTCCCAAGCAGTTCCCCTTAAAGAACCCACACATGAACCTACTTAGACTCACTCCCTATGAGCTCCAGGACCCAGCATAGCATCTTGAAAGGCACCAGTGGCATACAGGGAGAAACCGAAGTGTCTGGCATCAAGGGGCAAGCTGGAGGACCACTTTCTTCCAGACAGAAAGTGGAGCAGAGAGAGGCCATTGCCCCTTTTCTGAACTCTCTCTTGATAGAACCAACAGGCAGGTACCATATCTGAGACTCCCTCAATTTGGCTAATATTATTTGCCCTGCCTTTGAGATTTCCTGAGATTCCATCCCACCCAACTTATGGCTGTTAACAGTGGCTTTTCCATATGAATGACTGTTCTTGGCTTGGCTTATGCTTTGCAACTTCCTAGATTCTTTCAAACAAGCAAGAGCTGGCTTTAATCAGCCCCCAGCCCCCATACCTTTTGCTGTGTGGCCCTAGGCACAGCACTAGCAGCAGCTAGCCTTGATTCACAGCTTAGCTTCACCAGGAAATCTCTAAGCCCAACATAAGTATCAGCCAATTCAGATGGCTTTATAGCTCAGATAGGACACAGGTGGGGGCTGACCTTGGCCTGAACCACCTGGGAATCCCCAAGACCTGGGCACCCAGTGGACAGTTACAGACCATATCAGAGCACCACCACTGTGCCCTTGCACAGCTGATCCTCCACAGAGGGTGGAGGTTGGCGGTCAGTGGTCACAGCCAGTCCTTGCAGTTGACTAGCCTGGGTAAATTCCTCCATTTACCCACCAACAGCAACCAAGGTTCAACTACAAAGGAGGGTGTACTCAGCCCACATGGAAAGCATACCTCGAGTACCTAGCTGGGGTAATAAGGGGGCTCTGCTACTGGACCTTACAGGACACGTACTACAGTAGGTCACACTACCAAGACACAGAGTCATAGGAGTTCTACCTAATAATAGAAACAAACAGGGAGGCTGTCAAAATGAGACAAAGAAACATGGCCCAAATCAAAGAACAGACCAAAACTTCAGAAAAAGAGCTAAATAAAATGGAGATAATCTTATCAAATGCAGAGTTCAAAACACTGGTTATAAGAATTCTCAAGGAACTTAGTGAGGACCTCAGCAGCATTAAAAGATCCAGTCAGAAATGAATATGCTAATTAAAATAAAGAACAATTTACAGGGAAACAACAGTAGAGTGGATGAAGCCGAGAATCAAATCAATGAGTTGGAATATAAGGAAGCAAAAAAAAAAAAAAAAAAAAACAACAACCAATCAGAACAATAAGGAGGAAAAGAAATCCAAAAGAAAATGAGGATATTGTAAGCAGCCTTTGGGACAACTTCAAGTGTTCCAACATTTATATAGTACGGATATCAGAAGGAGAAGCGAAAGAGCAAGAAATTGGAAATCTATTTGAAAAAAATTATGAAAGGAAACTTCCCTAATTCGGTGAAGGAAATAGACATTCACATCCAGGAAGCACAGAGAGTCCCACACAAGGCACATAATTAAAGCACCAAAGAGAGAATCTTAAAATCAGCAGGAGAAAAGTAGTTAGTTATCTATAGGGGAGTTCCCATATGACTATCAGCTGATTTCTGAAAAGAAACTTTCCAGACTAGAAGAGATTGGCAAGAAATATTCAGGCCCTGGCTGGTAGCACAGTGGATAAGGCGCCAGTCTGCAAACCCAAAGGTCGCAGGTTTGATTCCCCAGCCAGGGCACATAACCAGGTTGTAAGCCAGGTCTCCAGTCAGGTCTGTGGCTGGAGGCAGGTGAAACGCAACCATACATTGATGTCTGTCTCCCTCTCTGCCTCTCTCCCTTCCCCTCTTTCTAAAAATAATGAAATAAAATCTTTAAAAAAAAAAAAAAAGAAAGAAATATTCAAAAGTCATAAAAAACAGGGACCGACTGCCAAGATTACTCTACCCAGCAAAGCTATCATTTAGAATGGAAGGACAGATAAAGAGCTTCCCAGACAAGAAAAAAAATACAGGAGTTCATCACCACCAAACCTTCTTATATAAAATGTTAAAGGGACTTATTTAAGAAAAAAACTATAAACAATAAAATAGCAAAAATACATATCTATCAACAATTGAATCTGAAGAACAAACTAAGTAAACAAGAGCAGAGACAGAATCATGGATATGGAAAGCATTTTGTTTTTAAAGATTTTATTTATTTTTAGAGAGAAGTGAGAGAGGCAGAGAGGGAGAGAAACATCAATGTATGATTGCCTTTCACCTGCCTCCAGCTATGGACGTGGCTGGAGACTTAGATTGCAACCTGGTTATGTGCCCTGGCTGGGAATCAAACCAGCGACCTTTGGGTTCGCAGGCCAGCACCTTATCCACTGTGCTACCAGCCAGGGCCTTGGAGAGCATTTTGATTGTTGCCAGAGGGAAGGGGAGTAAGGGGAAATTCATGAATCGATGAGAGGATTAAGAAGTACAAATAGTCCTGGCTGGTGGCACAGTGGATAAGGCCTTATGTTTGCCTACGAACCCAAAGGTCACTGATTCAATTCCCAGCCAGGGCACATAACCAGGTTGCAAGCCAGCTCTGTAGCTGGAGGCAGGTTAAAGGCAACCATACATTGATGTTTCTCTCCCGCTCTGCCTCTCTCCCTTCCCCTCTCTCTGAAAAATAATAAGTAAAATCTTATTTTAAAAATCTATGGTGCTCACTTCAGCAGCACATATACTAAAATTGGAACGATGCAGAGAAGATTAGCATGGCCCCTGTGCAAGGATGACACACAAATTCGTAAGCGTTCCATATTTAAAAAAAAAAAAAAAAAATCTATGGAGCCAATCATTTAAAAGAAAAAGAAAAAGAAGGACTACAAATAAGTAGTTAATAGAATAGCCATAGGGATGTACAGTATAGGAAATGGAGCAGCCAAAGAAGTTATTTATACTCATGACCCAGGAACATAAACAATGGTGTGGGGATTGCCTGAAGGAGTAAGATGGAGGGAGGCAAAGGGGGTAAAATTGGGACAACTGTAATAGCATAATCAATAAAATATAATTAAGAAATATATATAAATATATAAGAAATAAGCAAATATTTTTACTTCGATTTTTGGTTGTGCATTTCTGATTCTTAAAATACTTTACTTGGAATTATATTCTGACTTATTTTTTTATTGAGTCATCTGATTTTTGTGGACTTAAGGATGTGTTTCAAAGTTGTCCTGTGGATAAAAATGAATGTTTAATATTTTTTCTGGACTTCATATGTATGTGATATCTTAAAACTATTTAGGCTGTTTTACATTTTCAGAGCCATCTTATACCTACTAGCTCATTCAAGTCTCACAACTTCCAAGGAAGTCAAAGCAGTCATGGATGAGAAAATTTAGGAGGGAACACTTAAGCAATGTCTTCAATGATACACTTCTCACATTAAACATTAACAAGGAACCTATCATTAAACATACAGAATGATTTAAAAAAAAAACAGTATTCTTGTTCCATGAAATACTGGCCTATGACTTTGGTTCCTTATTTGTAAAATGGTAATAATAATTACTTCTACCTCAATGATAGTAAAGATCATGCAAACTGGGGAATAATTCTGGGACCCATTCCTCCACAGCAATACACTGCTTCCCTTACGTGAAGAAGAGGATCCCTGTCATGTATCAACACCACACTGACCTGAACCCCATTGAAGTGGCCATTGATGAGATGAGTAAGAAGGTGGCTGAGCTTCGGCAGCTGTGCTCCTCAGCTGAAGTGGACATGATAAAACTACAGCTGAAACTCCAGGGCAGCGTGAGTGTTCAGGTGAGCCAGGCACTGGACAAAGCAAACCACAGGGTAACCGAGGGAAAGGCTCCTCATTTAAGCACCATGGAAATTTCCAGGTCATTCACACCAGCAAAATCTAGTGTAGGTCTCTGGCTTTACCAGTAATCCCCATTACCTACTCCAACTGTCTGTGCAGCTTCTCCTGATACCAGAGGGGGCAGTAGTTTTGGGGACCCTCTCTTCCCCACCACTTGCAAAAGTGTCATTTTCTATAAACGACCAGAGCCAGGGGACTCTTCATACCAACCTGTTTTTTGGTAATTTGGGGAATTCCGGATGCCTAACTGGGAGCATTAAGACCCTTCTAAATATAAAGAAGTGTGGGTAGCTGTAGGTTTTCTTATAAAACTATTGTTTATTGCTTTCTAGTTCCTATAAAAATTGTTATCTGAAACAGTACCTAAGTTCTACTCTCTTAATAATATATGCTGGTTGATATCTTTTTTTTTTTTTAAAGATTTTATTATTTCCAGCAAGAGGGGAAGGGAGAGCTGCAGAGGGATAGAGAAACATCTGTGTATCATTGCCTTTCACCTGCCTCCAGCCACAGACCTGGCTGGAGACCTGGTTAGGGGTCTGAGTCACCAACCAGAGCTAAATTCTTTATTTTTAATATAACCCAATGGATCAATATTTTTTTTACTGGTAGCATTTTTCTATGTCTACCTTAAGAAATCTATTCTTGAGAGAATATCCTTGAAACATATGTATGTTTTCCTTCTTTAACATTCCTATGTATATTTCAGTCCATCTAGAATTGGTTTTTGCTTGTGGCGGCAGGTAGGAGTCAAGACACATTTGTTTTTCATACAGCCATCCAAGTGATGTGTACCATTTATGGAAAAGGCCATTCTTGATCTAGGTAATGATTATACAAATACATTATGTGCACTTTTCTGTTTAAATATTACCTTCAAAGATACATTTTTTACACCCTGGTTGGTGGCACAGTGGATAAGGCACTGGCCTGCAAACTCAAAGGCTGCTGGGTCAGTTCCCCATCCAGGGCACATAACAGTTTGCAAGCCAGGTCTCCAACCAGGTCTGTAGCTGGAGGCAGGTGAAAGGCAACCATACATTGATGTTTCTCTCCCTCTCCTTCCTCTCTCTCTGAAAAATAATAAATAAGATCTTTAAAAAGAAAGATATATTTTTTAGAGGCTTTTTTTTTTTTTGGCTGGATACAGTGAACTTTATTGATGGTGCATGACATGGTAGGGCTAAGTCCCTCCCTCTATAAGGGGTTTAGGATGGAAACTGGAGGTCAGGAAATTCTGTGTGTTGGGGGATCAATTTGAAGCAAGGACTCCCCAGCAACTGAGGGTCTCTCTTCCTCTTGCTGGGATTGATGCCTGATATCTTACTCCTTGGAGGCCATCTGGACTACAAGGTCCACCACGCTGTTGCTGTAGCCAAAATCATTGTTATACTAGGAAATGAGCTTGACAAAGTGGTCATTGAAGACAATGCCAGCCCCAGCATCAAAGGTGGAGGAGTGAGCGTCACTGTTAAAATCGCAAGAGACAGCCTAGTCCTTATTGTAGCCCAGGATGCCCTTGAGGGGGCCTTCTGATGCCTGCTTCACTACCTTCTTACTGTCATCGTGTTTGGCAACTCAGGTCACATCCACAGCCAACACATTAGAGGTGGGGACACAGAGGCCATGCCAGTGAGCTTCCCATTCAGCTCAAGCTGACCTTGTGCACAACCTTGGCAGTGCCAGTAGATGCAATGATGATGTTCTGGGCAGCCCCTTAGCCATCTCACCACAGCTTCCCAGAGAGGCCATACACAGTTTTCTGAGTGGCAGTGATGGCATGGACTGTGGTCATGGGTCCCTCCACAATGTTCAAGTTGTCATAGATGACCTTGGCCAGGGGGCCCAAGCTGTTGGTGGTATAGGAGGCATTCTGACAACCTTTATGGAATTGTCATACTTGTCCTGGTTCACACCAATCACAAACATGGGGCATCCACACAAGAGGCAGAGATGATGACCCTCTTGGTTCCAGCCTTCTCCATAGTAGTGAAGACAACAGTGGGCTCCACAACATGCTCAACACCAGCATCATCTTGCTTGATGTTAGTGTGATCTTGCCCCTGGAAGATGGAGATGGATTTTCCATTGAAGACAAGCTTCCCATTCTCAGCCTTGACTGTGCCTTTGAACTTGCCATGAGTAAAATCATACTGAAACATGTAGACCATGTAGTTGAGGTCAATGAAGGAATCATTGATAGCGACAACATCCACTTTGCCAGAGTGAAAAGCAGCCCTGGTGACCAGGCATCCAATAAAGCCCAATCTGTTCACTCCACCTTCACCATCGTGTCTCGGGATTGAGGCTGGTGTTGTGCAGGAAGACATGGCTGCCTGTCGAATAGGATGAGAAGAGAGCCTTAAAATGTTTCTTATGTGGTTTCTAGGGAAATTCTTAAATGTTAAATCACTTCCTTCCACTTATTGATATTGTTAAATGTATGTAAGTAATTCTAGCACATTTTGTATATGTATACGTATATGTGTGTGATAAGTGTGTTTATATGTACCTCCAATTCTCTTTCAAGAAGGGTGTTTCTGAAAGTTACATGTGCATTGTAATACATAGATATTAGGGTTTCCTTGGTTCATTTCCCGAAATCAGTTTTTGTCAACTTTTTATCAGATTCATATTGAGTTGCTGCCTAACATTTTCCTAAACATCATTTACCACAAAATTATTCACATGTGTTTCCAACTTCCCTTCTTATGGTCCAAAAGACTTAGGTGCCAAAATCAGTTATCAAGTGAATATGATAATTATTCAGCAATGTGAATGATTATATTTGGAGCCAGAGGCACAATTTTCATCAGCTAAAAACAAAATCACTGAGTTAAAGTGACATGGAAACATCAACAAGGTGCATGAGATACATTGGGAATCACTTCATATCTCATTTCATGTGCTTATTTTTGAAATACTGTGTTTCTGAGGTTATGATTTAACATCACTGTTTCAGATATAAAGTATTAAATTCTGAGAGCAACCATCATGTGGAAGGAACACAATGTTAGAGCAACCATAGTTTCTGGACTAAATACAGGGCAAACTGCTAAGAAAATTGTGGACTTCAAACCTACAGCTGACAACGTGAAAAAGGTGTATGATGCTGATCCTGATGTCATTATACCAAGGAAAATGCATAAGGTGTGCAAGGATAGCACAGGTCCAGATATTGTACACAGAATCCAGGAGATTCTCATTCTTCATCAATGAAGATCCAGGAAAGTCAGTGCGCTCCATAGCAAGAGAACTGGAGATGTTGCATGGAACAGTTTGCAACGTTATTGCTGAAGGTATCAGATACAGATTGTGTGTTCTTAGAATAAGTCAATTTATGACACAGCAGACAAAAGAAAGGCGCTTTGAAAAAGCAAGGAGACTGCTAACAAAATTTTCAAATCCCAAAGGAAAAATCCCTCTGATTTTCTTCTTGGATGGAAAGACTTCTCAGCAGAACCAAATAGTCACCAGAAGAAACAACAGGTGGCTCTTTGAGAATCTTAATGAAGTCCCAGTTGTCATGAAAACAAAATTTACTGCTATAGTGATGCAGTGTTAAGTGTTGTCAGCAGTGAAGGAGATACCATGATCCCGCATTTGTTTCCACAAGGCTTGAAGGTGACTGCTGATGTTTACCTTGATGTTGAGAGAGAAGTAGTTATACCGTGGATGAGGCAAGTCACAAATGGATGTCATTTTATCTTCCAACAAGATGGCGCACCGTCATATAATGCCAAAAAGGTGCAAGAATTTCTCAATGTCAATGTTACCGAATTCTGGTTAAAGGAAATCTGGCCACCTACTTCATCAGATGCAATAGTCTAAATCCTTTAGACTATTATGTATGGAGCATTTGTGAGAGAGAAGTTAATAAACAACCTCATTCCAATAAAGAGGCTTTTAAAGCTAAGATTAAAAACCTTATGATGTCCATGGATAAAAAATAGTTAAAGTGTGCTCAAGATTCCAAAGTTGAATCAAATCTATTATTGCAGAAAATGGAGACATTTTTTAACAATTTAAAAAATAATGGCTATGTTTATGTATTTACATATAAAAATTGTTTCAAAATACAACACTTTTGTGATATGTTATTTATTTTACTAAAATTTTGCCAATTTATCTCACACACCCTGTAGTTTCTGTCTGAAGATCAACAGAAAGGTGTAGATGCCAGTAAAATGTGGGGCTGGACAGGCTGAGATTTTGTTTTTCTATTTTTTTTTTCTTTTTTTCAATGTATGGTTGCCTTTCACCTGCCTCCAGCTACAGACCTGGCTGGAGACCTGGCTTGCAACCTGGTTATGTGCCCTGGCTGGAAATCAAACCAGCGACCTTTGGATTCACAAGGCTGAGCTTTCTTAAGGGCAAAATGTGCCCTGCCATTGGACTGTGTGACCTTTAACTTTTACAAATGTGCTATATCTTTAAAAGCAAAGAATTGCATGATAAAGTTAGATTAAGTTTATACATGTGTATACCCACCAAGGTTATCACAAAGTTAGAGCCAGAGGAAATTTGCTTTATCAATTTATTTGTATATTTCTGTAGTTCTTTCACAAAAGCCTCACTGGGGTTGCTTTTGTATGGGACAGAGCCATCAGGGTGGCTTCTTGGTGCTATACTCTAAGATCTTACTATATTTGAACTTAGGATGTTTCATCAACTCTCCCCTTTGCATTTTCTTAACAGTGAATGTAGTCATCCCTTGGTATCTGCAGAGGACTGGTTCCAGGAACCCCATGGGGATACCAAAATTTGTGGATGCTCAATTCCCTTACATAAAATGGTGTAATATTTGTATATAACCTATATACATCCTCCACTGTATTTGAATTCATCTCTAGATTACTTACAATGCCTAATACTATGTAAATAGTTCTTGTAAGTATTATTTAGGATATAATGGCAAGAATCAAATATACAAGTTCAGAATAAAAACAAGCATCCTAGACCTAACTACATAGTACATGTCAGCAACAATGTCACTTTTATAAAAAATATTTTTGATCCATGGTAAGTTGAATCTGTAGATGCAGAACTTTCAGATAGCCAACTGCATATGTATCATTTTGGATAATTGTTCATTTCGGTCATCTCCAAGTTACTAACATAGTTTCACATATGTGTATCAAGTGAGATGACAGATTCAGTCATCACAGAAAGTCAGCTAGTTATTCCTGTCTTAGGGGGCCTCCTTGTTAGAGATGGCTGTCTGTCTCCTCACCTCTGGTATGAATTCCTACTCAAATTTCCTGCCACTCCTGTATAAGTCCTGCTCACCATGGGTTGGTCAAACCAACAGCCCACAGAAACAAACAGCAACAAAAAGACAGACAGTGGTCCCTACTCGCTTGTCTTCCAGCCCACTAGACCTTTCAGGAAAAATTATGCAGTAATCACATGGTAAAGTCCTGTCTGTCTCAGATGTCTAGAACTTTCTCCTTCCTATCCAGTTTGTCTAACTTTCTTTTTACCTCCTTTCCCACATTACCTGACTTACCAGCTTAAGAGAACTCTTCTTGGCTCATTGAGACCTGCAGGGTTCTGGTTCACATACCCTGTTGCTAAAATGCCCCTAATGTTTGGCCTCCTAGCACACTGTAGATGATTTCTTCATTCGAAGATAACAAATCAGTTTTCCCATGGCTGAACGCACAATTCAATGAGATGAACAATTGTTTTTTTAAAAATTAGCATCCATACTATATATTTTTCAGTTTTCCACTGAATTCACCAGATTGAGTTTAGTGTGGTACAAATATTAATTGGAAGACTTGGGCTCTGATCTCAGGTGTTTTGCTTATTGGATATTTTAATTTGAATAGATCCTTAGGTTTTCCAAGCTTTGGTTCTTCCTACATAAAATAAACTCATCACAAGGGCCATTGAGGATAGCAGAAATGGTAAAATCAAATGACATGGTTTCTTCTTTAGGGTTGTAAGTTCCTGGAGGATGGGATCATGACTAAAACATCATTTGTAGCACATGCTAACTGAAACTAAATCATTAATAAGGTTATTTTCTTTATAACATAATTTTAAATCTTTGTTCTTTATATAGGTCAATGCTGGTCCACTAGCATATGCCCGAGCCTTTTTGGATGACACAAACACAAAAAGATATCCTGACAATAAAGTAAAGCTGCTTAAAGAAGTTTTCAGGTAAAGCACATGGGAAATGCCTTTTTCTCTTCAAGTATGAACAATTTCTGTGCTCAATCAAGGAAGAAATGCTTGGACTCATACTTTGTTCTCCATATGCCTTTATTTTCCTCCTTTGTACCATTTCAGGCAATTTGTGGAAGCTTGTGGTCAAGCCTTAGTGGTAAATGAACGTCTCATTAAAGAAGATCAGTTAGAGTATCAGGAAGAAATGAAAGCCAACTACAGGGAAATAGCAAAAGAACTTTCTGAAATCATGCATGAACAGGTAAGCACCATACTGGGGTTCTACTCATTTTTAGGGAGCACATTAGTTGGGGTCTTATGTACTTTCTATAATGAATGGCCTACACCTTCTGATATCCTTCCAGAATTTCGAGAATAATGTAGCACACTATACTGCTGCTACCATCTAACCATAGATTACTTGGGAAACAACTAACAAATTGCCCACCTGTTAGTATCTAATGAACCAGAGGAGAACAACTTCCACCTCCTCTTCAACACTCTTAGAGGTAGCCTACCCCTCACCCCAATCTAACTTAAAAAGTTTTAAGACTCGCATAAAAAAGAAATACCCATACTGTTCCTAGAATCTTCTTTACTCACCTAATCCTTTGAAAGAACAGGGCTTGCCATCCTGTTTAAGGAATTATGTTGTGTTAAATGTCATTTGCCATTTACAAAAATAGGGTTGTTCAATTCTTTATTATTTACAACCAACCTGGATTCCCCAGTGGACTCTTCTTGGCTACTTCTATATTCCTTGTCATTATGGGATTTTTTCCTGTATGAATTCTTTTTGGTAGAATTATGTATGTGGGCCCAGTAGTCATCAGAGGGGACAGCTACCCAGGCAACCCAATACATGTCACAGAGCAGCTTCCACATAATTTCAGAGAAGGCCTTTCTCCATCAACCATAGTCACTTCTTCCCAGTCATAGTACCAGTCTTTCTAATTAGTGTTAGCACCTTGATAACACATAACTAGTTTCCCTCTTCCCTACAGTATTGCCTTTCAGTCTTGCAAAACAGAAGCCAGGACCATTTGTATCAGTTAACACATTATTGGATGATTTAGCTAGGAAATTTCTGCTGTAGGAAACTAAGTGTCTAAGCTTTAACTTGCATACTCTTTTTTTCTCCTTCATGCTGACACGTTCAGATGGGATGGTAATGTCATTTTTTAACTTTACTTTTCTAAAACTTGATTAACTGACTCCTAAAGTTATTCGTGAGTTTGGACAACTGAAGACATTGGCATAATGATAAATTGGCATGTGTAAAAGAGGTCATCCCTTATCTGGGTACTTAGAAAAGAAGAAAAAAGTTGAATTGATTAAAGAAATTAATGTGTGAATACTTAACCAGAATGTAAGAGCCTCATGAAACAAGAACACTGAAGGTCTTTTCCATGGCGCCTCCAGATTCCTGTAGAATGAAGAGCCAGGGCACTGGGTGCCAGCATTTGGCATTAGAAAAGATGAAAATAGGAAAAAATTACGGGCTGAAAATATTAAACCCTCAGATTGTATAGACATTTGATACAGTGCTGTGCTCTAAACTTGAACTTTCTGTTATCTCAACAACTATGTAAACTCCTTTAAACCCATGAGGAAAAAAGAGTCATAACCCAGAGTAGACTTGCTTTTGGCTTTTCCAGGGAAGCCTCTGAGTGTGTATGTTCTCAGTTTCTACCTAGCAATAGGTCGCATCTTGCCCTAGAATCCTTCCTTGCATTACTGAATGCAAAAAGAGACTTGTTCAAGGTCAACAGGGAAACCACCATCTCTGTCCCAGAATGGAAATCTGTAAGACCCTGAGAAAGGAGCTAGTAGAGAAACATACACACTCCAGATTAATTTAAAAAGATTTTCCCAAGGGACAAGGCTAGGCCACATCCCCCCATCAGTACGTGTAAGACAGACTTCAAGCCACTTTATAATCTGGTGAGTCTAGAAGGCTCTCACTCACTGATTTATAAGGGGAAAAAAGCATGTTTGTTCTAGACTTTCTCCTTATTATCCTGATCTGAAAAGTGTAGTGTCCCTTACTAGATAAGCCAACACAATCCTTCTGCAAACTGCTGAAGCCAAACTATCTATCTGAACAGACCATCATTTTCAGTAAGTTACCATTGGATGATAAATTGTCTGTATTTAATGAAACACACCATTTTGAGAAACATTCAGGGCATTACACTTAGGTAATGATGTGTTTCTGTGCCTCGAGATTTGCCCCCTGGAGGAGAAGACAAGCATTTTACCGAATTCCCTTCACATCTTCAATGCCATCAGTGGGACTCCAGCAAGCACAGTGGTTCCTGGGATGACCAGTTCGTCTTCAGTTCTGTGATTCGTCTTATTGACCACGTGTGGGAACTTACTTTGTCATTTGCAAACTCAGGATGATTTTCAGAGCTAATCACAGGGCTCATGCAGGACACGGGGAGACCGAGCACAAGGAGAAATCAGGGGAATATGAGAGAAAGGAAATAAAGAACTGTGTTATTTCATGGCAGATTTTCTAGAGGAGTCGTAAGAGGGCACATATTTTTTTAAATCTTGCTGTCAATATTCAAAGTTGTCATTATATCTTAACAGAGGTGTGTGGTGGACACTCATAAACTGAAGTTAGATTTTATTCTTCCTTACAGAGTAGGATTAAATTAAATGGCCTAGAAAAAACAAAGTGTTCTGGAATAAACATAGCAGGGACAGTAGCACTGAAACTGAAGCTGGGGTAACCCTTTGCCTCTAGGGTAAAGCTGGAAATTTTTGAAAATATTTTTTTCACCTGTGGCACATTCAGATTGAATACAGGAACTATTTTTGTGACTAGTTTTTGATGACCTAAGGGAATTGACCATTGTAAATTTTGTACCAGTGATCAGGAGGTTTAGTGCTTTTATACATATTTACTTGCATCTTAAAAACAGGAATGCTTAAGAAATTGTGTTAGCTTAGAATTAGTCTAGCATTTTAGAACCAAAGGCCTATGTTAATGGATACAACTATGCTTAAAAATTTAAAGTAATTCAGTATATTGTTGTGTATATAAAGTTTGTTAATACAGTCTCAGCATTATGTACATACATGTGTTAATTTCTACATTTTTAATACATCTTCTGCACTAAGTTTAATTGTGACAAATTTGTGCTATTCTTAGCATATGCGAGACACTTGACTTTACTGTTTTACTCTTGACATAAAAAGTGCAATATGGAGATGTACACAGTCTTTGCTATGTTAGATTTATAAACTGTTTTAAAAAGTTCATCCTTTTGCCAAAGTGGTGGAGTATGTAATTGGTAAAACATAAACCCTGTGGTGAAAATGGTATGATTTAAAGCTTTCACCATGTTATGTTTTCTTTTGAGACGTTAACTTAGTAATTTTATATTGGGGGAAAATAAAGGTTTTTAATTTTATTTAACTAGAATTTCTGCCCAACTGTAATTAAACATTCTGTACCACATCTGTATTAAAATATGCTGATTTTCTTGTAGTGAATATTGGGTATTTATTGTTTAATTATCTTAAGAGGGACAGGAGTGAAAAAAAACATGGTATATGAAACTTATTTTAAAATGCTTGAGTAAAATAGGAAGGTAGGCACATAAAATAAGTTTGACAAATGTTGGTAATTCTTTAAGTATATTTTATTGATAATACTATTACAGTTGTTCCAGTTTTTCCCCTTTTGCCCTCTTCTGCCCAACACCTCCCATCCCTCCCCTTAGTTCAAGTCCATGGGTTGTGCATGTAAGTTACTCAGCTTCTCCCTTTTCTATACTTAACATTCCCCCTATTATGTTCTTACCAATTCTGCATCGTAATTCCTGCACCATTTCCTTCATTCTCTCCCTTAATCCTTCCCAGATGATAACCCTACAAATGATCCCTTTGCCTATTATTATGTTCCTGTTCTGGTTGTTTGCTTTGTTTTTGTTTTTGTTTTTTAGATTCAGTTGTGAATTTGTTGTCATTTTAATGTTCATAGTTTTGATCTTCTTTTTCTTAAATAAGTCCCTTTAACATATCATATAATAATGGCTTGATGATGATGAACTCCTTTAGCTTTACCTTGTCTGGGAAGCACTTTATTGGCCCTTACAATCTAAATGATAGCTTTGTTGGTTAGAGTAATCTTGGTTGTAGGTCCTTGCTTTTCATCACTCTGAATAGTTCTTTTTTTATTTTTAATTTGAGAATTACATGAGCTTATTTATGTAAATTTCCTTTTTTATATATATATATTTTTTTATTTTGCTATTACAGTTGTCCCAATTTTCCCCCCTTTGCCTCCCTCCACCCAGTACCCTATTCCCTCCAGCAATGCCCCCCTTAGTTCATGTCCATGAGTCACGCATATAAGTTCTTTGGCTTCTCTATTTCCTTTGTTCTTCTTAGCATCCCCCTGTCTATTCTGTAACCACCAATGTGTACTTTTTTTTTTTCCCTTTCACATCCAGATCGTTCACCATTTAATTACTGCCTTCTGTCAGCTTCTCAAATCATAGTCATACAAAGTTTTCTTTTCATTATTCCAAAATGCCTATGTTAATTCGTTTGTTTAAAGAATTACTCTTTTAAGTAATATGAATTGCAGTATTACCAAACACATGCAAAAATACATTTACACCCATACATATTTTTACACATATTTAAAGTACATACTGGATTTTGAAGTTAATACAAAAGATTTAAAATATGCCAATAGCTTACATAATTAGTACATGTTAAATGATAGTATTTGATATACTGTAGCAAGATTAAGCAGCTTTTTCTTCTTTAATAATTATTTTACTCTGGAATGCTATTTTTGTGAAATATATCACAGAAATGGTGTATTGCAGAACTCACTTTTGTGAAAGTTGTCCTAGAGACTGTGCCAAACCCATAGTAAAAAATGAATTTGGTTTTTGAATCATATCCTCCCCCCTCCAATAATACAACTTAACTTTATTTTAAGCTACTGGCACTACAACATATTCTTTTTGGAATTTTCCATCTTAAATAGTAGATCTATTTATTTATTTATTTAGGCTGTGCACAGGTCTTACTTCTTTCAATACCCTCTGGTTTTCCTCTACATGTGTTTTACAAGTTGAAGCCTTCAGAAATAATGGCACTTGCAGTGCTCAGCTGGTCCCCAGAGTAGAAATTATTATGTCTACTAAGTTGAGATAAAAAATAAAAATCACTAGGATTTAAATAACTTTGTAGAATAGTATTCTAGCTATTTTTTGAACTTGTGGTTGACTTCCATAGTGGTCCTAAACTAACCCCTGGACTATTTGTTGAGGTGGAGAGTAGGTATGGTCACATTTCAATAAGAAAGTTTACTATAGCATTCATTCCTTTTCCCAGGCATCCCCAGTTTGGGGGCCTTCATAACCGGACATTATATTTCCATGATTTAGTTGAAAGGAATCTCATCTAATTATATGCTAATATGAGAACAGATATTGTCTATGTACACGAATCATATAGTTTAGTAGTTTGCAACTTCCATCCAAATTGGTCTTCATTCTCAGCATCTTTTCTACCCTAAAGATTGACTGATTTCACAACACACCCTTGACCAGTTGGTTGCTATTTAAAACATAAATTGCTAACAAAATCTATATATTACACACCCACAAATAAGCACATATTTTGTAACAATGAATAAGAAAGAGAGCATGTCTTCTATGTAATATACATCCACATTTTCTTACTTTTTTCTTCTTCCTGAACTGCCTTCAATTTTTCTGCATTATTGCAAGTAACCTGATTTTCCCATATTGTGAAATAATTTCAATCTAAGAAAACTTAACCTACAATAATGCAGATACAAGTAATATGCAAAATTGTACCTTATTTAGTAAAATCTATAACAATATCACTTTAAAGCATTCATAAGTTAAAGTTTGTTCTTATCTATTCAGCTGCCCTATGTCTTTTGATTGTTGCATTTAATCCTTTGTACCTGTGTTCTTGTCTGTCTGTCTATTTCTTCATCTTCTTAAAGCAGACCATTTAGCTTGCAATGCTGGTTTGGTGGAGATGTATTCTTTTACCCTTCTTTTGTTTGGGAAGCTCCTTATTTCACCTTCCATTTTGAATGACAACCTTGCTGGGTAGAGTATTCTTGGTTGCAGGCCTTTGTTTTTCATTGCTTGAAATATTTTTTGCCATTCCCTTCTGGCTTGTGTTTCTGTGGAGAAATCAGCTGATAACCTTATGGGAGCCCCATTGCATGTTATTAGCTGTTTCACTCTTGCTGCTTTTAGGATTCTCTCCTTGTCTTTAAAATTTGCCATTTTAATAATGATGTGCCTTGGAGGGGCCTGTTTGGGTTCATCTTCATTGGGACCCTCTGTGCTTCCTGAGTTTGCATGACATTTTCTCTCCTCAAGTTAGGGAAGTTTTCTGTCATTACTTTTTCAAACAGGTTTTCTATTCCTTGCTCCTCCTCTTCTTCTCCTGGTACCCTATGATACAGATATTATTACATTTCATGTTGTCCTGCAGCTCTCTTAAAACCTCTTCATTCTTTTTCAGTCTTTTTTCATATTGTTGCACTGCCTGGGAATGTTTTTCTACATTGACCTCCAGCTCAATCTTCCTATCCTTTCCTTTCTCTAGCCTGCTTTTGATTCCTTCTACTTTGTTCTTCAATTCAGAAATGGTATTCTTCATTTCTTCCTGGCTCTTATTGATGGTGTCTATGTCCTTTTTAATGCTTGTGTAGTTCTCAGTAAGTTCCTTGTAGCTTCCTTGGAGGTCTTTGTAGTTCCCCTGGAGTTGTTGGTAGTTTTCGTTGAACTCACTGAGTTCATTGAGCTTCTCTGTCATCATTATTTTGAATTCCATGTCTGATAGGGTGCTTGCCTGTATTTCATTTTGCACTCTTCCTGGGGATTCCTCCTTTCCATTTGCTGAGGGTTTATTTCTTTGTTTCCCCATTTTAGGTGGCTCTTATTTGTTTCTGCTTCTTAGATTGGTCTGCTTTGATTTACTGTCTTAATGGTGTGACCTTCTGTGATGTAGAGGTGCACCATTTTTCACTTCCTGGATCTGTGCTTGGTGACGACAGCTTGCGTCCCAGTCTGGGCCTCTGAATAATTCTTGCCAGTCCCTCCTAGCCCACAGAGTTTCTTTATTGTTTTTCTCTTTCTGGTTTTAAGATTCTCTCTCTATCTTTTAATCTTTGGTATTTTAATTATGATGTATCTTGGTGCAGTCCTCCTTGGGTCTAGCTTGTTGGGGACTCATAGTGCTTCTTGGACTTATATGTCTATTTCCTTCACCAAATTAGGGAAGCCTTCATTCATTATTTTTTCAGCTAAGTTTTCAATTTCTTGCTGTTGCTCTTTTCCTCCTGAGCCCCTATGATTTTGATGTTTGTACATTTAAAATTGTTCCAGAAGTTCCTAAGCCTTTCCATTTTTTTTTTTTTTTCATTCTTGTTTCTTCTTTTTGGTCTGGTTGAAAGTGTATTTCTTCATTTTGTTTCAAATCATTGCTTTGAATCCTGGCTTCTTTCCCATCACTGTTGGTTCTTTTTATTTCATGTTGTGCAACCTTCATTTTATTTATTTTTTTATTTATTTATTTGCAATGCTCTATGACTTGTCTGAGGCATCCTTATCACCATTGTTTTGACCTTTGGATTTGATAGGTTGGCCGTCTCTGTTTTGCTTAGTTCTTTTTCTGGGGTTTTATTCTGTTGTTTCATTTGGGCCACATTTCTTTGTCTTCTCAATTTGGCAGCCTCCCTGTGTTTTTTTTCCATGTATTAGGTAGAGGTGCTTTGACTCCCTGTCTTATTAGCATGGCCTGTGTAGCAAAGGTACCTGTAAATATGTAAGGCAGAGCCTTAGGTAATTGCCAGGGAAGGGCCATTCACTTCATTGTACAATGCCACTGCCTGGCTTCTGGGGGTTTGCTAAGCTTTCACCCTGTTTCCAGTCACTTCACCCACTTCTTGAATTCCACACCCTTCCAGTTGCTGTCCTGGGTTTTGCATATAGCCTAAGGCCATGCAGGCCCTTTAAGCAGCGAAAATCTGGAAGTTTCTTCCAACACCACAACCCCCACTGGTTTTTATAGCCAGAGGTGATGGGTTTATCTTCTTGGTGCTAGAACCCTGGGCTGAGCTATCTGACTTGGGGCTAGCATTATTCTCTCCGAAGTTAAACCTCCCAATTTTTTTGTTTGTTTGTTTGTTTGTTTGTTTGTTTTTACAATTTTACTCATTATTTTTAGAGAGAATGGCAGTGAGGGAGGAAGAAAGGGAGAGAAACATCAATGCATGGTTGCCTTTTACCTGCCTCCAGCTATGGACCTGGCTTGCAACCTGGTTATGTGCCCTGGCTGGGAATCAAACCAATAACCTTTGGGTTTGCAGGCTGGCTCCTTATCCACTGTGCCACCAGCCAGGGCTCTCCCTCCCAATTTTTATCCAGTACCACATGAATTGTGGTACTGCCACTGCCACCACTTATCCAAGCCTCACCACCTCTCCCACCTGTCTCCATGACTCTGCCCCTCCTGCCCATCTAGATTAATGTGGCTTCTTTAAATCTTTGGTTGTTGGACTAAATATAGCTAGATTTTCAGACAGTTCTGGTTGTTATTTGTTCCTGAGATCTGGTTATAATTCTTTCTTTGGTTGCATAAGAAGGCAAAGCATGTCTACCTACACCTCCGTCTTGACTGGAAGTTCTTAAATATTGGTAAATCGTAAAGTTGAAGTTGGGTACATGAGCAATCATTATACCAGTTTCTCTGTCTTTTGTAAGCTTCCATGATATAAATGTCAACAGGAAGGTTTAGGGAACACATCTCCAAAAAATTTGGATAAATGCTTTGTTACACCATGGACTGGCACTGAATTCTACTGTTGTTCCCCAAGTATACATAGACACTGTATTACCTCCAGTTTTTGCCCTTAAATTATACCAAGTCTTCCCATTTTATTATCATTTTTGCTTGTTTTGAGATCAATACTCTGGGAAAAGGTGGTTATTTATCCCGGCAATGCATTTGTGGCCATGCCATGTGTGCACACATTCCCTGTGCCCTATGTTATCACAAACACTGAACCCAAGTCAAGTGATGATTCAAATTGCAGGTGCCATTCTTGCCTCTAGTGCGCCCAGGAACCCAGCAGGTGAGTCAGTTCAGTCACTCAGATCCATATATTTCCAGTGGTGAAAGAAATGGAGTCTTTCCACAAGAAATAAAATGGCTGGCTTTCTACTTGAAGCAGTTTTAAAACTGTCCTTTTACATAACCAATTGAGGAAAAAATATATGATAGTGTATACATCTTGAGTACCCAGGTACCAAGGATCTTTTGATGTCTTTGGAATGTTTCCTGTCAGTGGTAAGGTTATATTTTACAGGTGGAGACAAGGTCATGAAGAGATGGTAAAGTGTTATGGAAACTCACCAGAGTCTATAGCCCATTTATTAGTAGATCCAAATTTGGGGCTTAAGAAATTTTTCTGTATAAGTTTGGCCTGAGGGTCTGACATCCCCAGCCCTTGACACCTGGCAGGAACAGGTATTGTCTTTTTTTGTCACTGAGTTGGATTTCCTACCCCTAAATGCCTCATGTAAAAGCCATAAAATTCAACTCACCATGTAGTAATATAAATACAAGTCTAGAAAGAACTAATTTCTATCTTACCTTTAAACTTGGAGAGTACTAATGCCAATATTGGATAAGATTCAGCTTGGAAGGTGACCAACCCTCATTTATTACAACAGTGGAGAAAGGAGCCATCTCTAAGTTGGGGACATCTACTGACCCTGCAATGGCATAAATGCACATCAAAAACCTCATTTACTTTTTGTATTAAAATGTAATTTCAGTGTAAAGTTATAAATTAAAGTAGTAATTCATTGTAGAAAATTTAAACATTAAAGAATATTGCTGTTTTTAGTAAATTTTCTTTTTACATCTTATTTTTTGAGGTAAGTATATATATCATAAAATTTACCCTTTTATCTACGTGTAGGTGTACAGTTCAGTGCCATCAAGTACATTCCCATTGTTGTGCAGCCATTGCCACCATCCATCCACAGAACTTTTTCATTAATCCAAACAGAAACTCTGTACTTAATAAACAATTAACTGTCTATTCCCTCTTCAGGAAAATTATTTTGAAGCAACCTAGAAATTAAAACTCAAGTTAGTACCTTATCAGGCATATTTGCTACCTGAGACCTAACTAACTAGGTACATAATACATAAACAGAGCCAGACCCTTGCATAGAGAAAGGTGCTGAGACTAAGGGTGGGAAAGTGAGAGGTAAAGGAAGTAATCATGAGGACTTGTTTAACCATGTGACAGAAATACTCTAGAGAGTTCAAAAATACTTGATTTCCATCAATAGGGTACTTTTACATAAACTATAGTACATCCACACAGTGGAGGACTATGGAGCTATAAAAAGGGATTAAGAATATCTCTGTACACTGCTTTGGAGTTATCTTCAAGATACTATAAGTAAAAAACACAAGAGAGAGAAAAGTGTGAATAGTATACTACCAATTATTTAAAAAAGGAGGAAGGCCCTGGCTGGTAGCTCAGTGGATTGGCACCAGCCTATGAACCCAAAGGTCACAGGTTCAATTCCCAGCCAGGGCACATAACCAGGTTGCAAGCCAGGTCTCCAGCCAGGTGTGTAGCTAGAGGCAGGTGAAAGGCAACCATACATTGATGTCTTTCTGCCTCCCTTCCTCTCTCTCTAAAAATAATAAATAAAATCTTTAAAAAAAAAAAAAAGGAAAATATAACATTTGGTTTGTTTGATGGAAAAGAAAAAAAGTTTTAAGTTACTTCCTACAGTGGGACAGATAGAATGATACATAGGGAATGGGATTTGAAGATAAACCTGTCCAAATATAATTTGCTTTATATATTTGGCTTTAGAATCATGTATTTACATGATTATTTAAATTATTTTTTTCATTTCTAAAAGTTGAAGGCAAATTAAATGAGCATAAGCAAATAGCAGGTTGGTGACAAATAAACATGAATTATTTTTAAATGACTTTATAGGAATTTCACTGGGATATACCTAAGAACAAAAAAAGTGGCAACAAATAAATGATTAGTAGTAAAAACCATTTTAGTAATTGTTTTGTTTGTGGAAGCAGTGTATTTTTTGAGATTACATTGCTATCCTGAGATTGTTTATTCCCAGAGAAAGTAAATTAGTAATTATGTTGATATCATTGGGAATCAAGTTTTTGTCATGGGAGAAAAAAAATTGCATCTATATGACCAAAGAAGTGAAATTAAAACCTTTAGTTCTGAATTTTATATGGAAATACCAACTTGAACTCCTGATCGATTTGTCTTAAACATACCTGCTTATTTATTAACTTGGTTCATTAAAAATGCCTAAAATCAATGACCAAGCCTGTAGCTACTGATTACTCCTAAATGTCCAAATCTTGTTCACTAACTTCCTTTTCTACCAAAAGGATCCAGGGCTTCCTGGGAAAAGGCTGATTCTAGTTTTAGGGCAAAAGGTGTCCAAAATGAGCCTGGAGCATCCGACATCCAGGGGACTGGCAAACAGACCTGGGGCCCTGTCAAAAGAATTTAAAGAAGTTCCTTCTAGATAGACATGGAATGCATATCAACAAGAAAAATAATAGCAGTAGGTTGAAATTATATAAATTCTTGAATTCAGGATGATAAAAAAAGAAAACTGGTAACTATTAGTATTACCAAAAAAGACTAAGAAGTCATGTGCCTCATACTAGAAGTAGACAGCTTTATAAGTGTCTATGGTAGAGTCATGCCAAAATTAACATGAATCTGGTGAAGTCTCTATCTAACTACCAATTCCCTAGGACTACAAGGCACAGAGGAGCATGTTACATGATACCAAGTGGAGACTGCAAAAATGGCGGAGGGAGAGCAACGAAAAAAGATCCCTTTGGTTCCAGAAAATCTCCTGAAAAAGAGGAAAGCTTACCAGGCCCTCAAGGCCACCCAGGCAAAGCAGGCACTTTTGGAAACGAAGGAGCAGAGGAAAGGAAAAGATACCAGTTTTAAGCGGCTGGAATGGTTCCTACACAATGCCTGGCAGCAAAAGCGTGACAAGGTACGCCTCAGACGACTGGAAGTGAAACCTCATGGTTTGGAGGTGCCAGATGAACATTCCTTGGCCTTTGTTGTACGCATCCAGAGGATTAATGGAGTAAGTGTAATGGTACAGAGGACCATTGCAAGGCTTCACCTGAAGAAGATTTTTAGTTTTGTCTTTGTCAAAGTGACCCCCTGAACCATAAAAACGCTGCGTACAGTGGAACCTTAGGTGACCTGGGGATTTCCAAATCGGAAGTCTGTCCAGGAACTCATCTTGAAACGTGGACAAGCCAAGGTCAAGAATAAAATCATCCCTTTGACAGACAATACAGTGATTGAGGAGCACCTGGGGAAGTATGGTGTCATTTGCTTAGAAGACCTCATTCATGAAATTGCCTTCCCCGGGAAGAACTTCCAGGTGATCTCAGGGTTTTTATGCCCTTTCCAGCTCTCTGTGGCTCCTCACGCTACCAAAAATAGAGTAGGCTTCCTCAAGGAGATGGGCTTACCTGGCTATCGAGGTGAACGCATCAATCAGCTCATCCGACAGTTGAACGAAACCCAGAATACCTGAAAGCACAATGCCTTGAAAGCATGTGTTTTTGGTTTTTTTGGAATTATCCAGCATCTTCAAAGAAGATTATTTTCTGCTATATCGTAAGGAATTAGAGGTGAAGAGGCAGTGAAAATATGGTGATATTCCTGCAGACACTTCTCATCACAGCCCAATTCTAAAGGAAAGAATGGTCCAGTGTGTTCCACATTGGGCATGGCTGCCACCTTTGAAAAATCAGCAAAGGACTCATGCCATGCAGGAGGGGTCCTGCTTTGTCCCATCTTTTGTCCAGGGCTTTAATGTTGAATGGATACCCAAGCATGAAGACCAAGCCCAGAGGCATACTTGAATCTGGGGGTTCCTAAGGTCTTGTTTTGGAAAGAACCTGAAATACATTTAGAAGAGCACAGGAACAGTGCTAAGTTGTGTCTGTTGTGAATCCATGTTCCAACTTTTCAGTGACAGCTTTGCAGGCTCTCAAGCTTGGCTGGCTCAAAATGTATCTAGTAGCTTCTTGGCCATCACTTAGGATTTTAGCCTCTCTTGGATCTGTGAGAAGGGAAGGACCATTTTCCCAGGAAAACATGCATACGTTCTAGTTTTTGCTTGGAAGCTTAGGGTGTTCATAGACTTCTCAGGGACCAATGCACCTTATGTGAGAAAGTCCTGCACTATCAGGATCAGTTACCTAAGCCCTAACCTTGTTAATCTGGTTCCACATCCGGTGGAAGACCAAAGTTTTTTCCCTTCAAGGTAATGGGTGTTCTCTATTAATACAGTGGTAGAGTATAAGGCCCTATACCATCTTCAACTTCACCATTTATGTCTGCTGGGCTTTAAGGTAGAATTTCCTGGTTTCCCTAATGATAAATAAGTCCTTTGTATAAAGATCTAAATCCCTGGCTGGTATGGTTTAGTGGATTGAGTGCCAGCCTAGGAACCAATGAGTCTCCAGTTCAATTCCCAGGCAGGACACATGCCTGGGTTGCAGGCTAGGTCCCTGGTTGGGGGTACGTGGTAGGTAACCAATTGATATTTCTCTCCCTTCCCTCTCTAAAAGTAAATAAAATCTTTAAAAAAGAAAAAAAAGTGATACCAAGTGGAATGAGCAAAATCCAATTCCGTGGAATGCTCTGTAAGACAAACAACCTGGTTCCATTCAGTAAAAAAAATAAGAAAATGGAGAGGGCACCTACAGATTATAAAAGAGTCAGGGTTCTCTTGATATAGTATATCTATATGCAGCAAATAAGCTTTTCCCTATCCCTTTTACTAAATTCAAATAAAACCCTGGATATTATGCATTTAAAAAAGAAGAGGAAGATTCTGAGAGAGTGAAGAAAAGAAACCAAATAGGAACCTTGGGACTCAACAATGATTCAGGAATAAGTTCCTGTTTTTCTTGTTACCCTATACTTGAGCTAAAGAAGCCAGCAGCAAAAGGCCTACAGGCACAAACAAAAAAACTAACACCACTTCACACATAGTATTATTTAAAAAAAAAAAAATGATGGTGAGGATGCGAAGAAATTTGAACCCTTGTGCAGTGCTGTGGAAATGTAAATTGTTCAGCTGCAGTGGAAAATTGTATGGTGGTTTCTCAAAAACTAACCACAGAATTAACATATGATCCAGCAATTCCATTTTTGGCACTATGCCCAAAAGAAATGAAAGTAGGAAGTTAAACAGATATTTGTGCACCATGCTCATAGAAGCATTACTCACAGTAGCCAAAAGATGGAAATAACCTAGTGTTTATCTATGAATGAATGGGTAAGCAAAATGTAGTATATAATACAACAGAATATTATTCTACCTTAAAAAGAAGGAAATTTTGGCACGTGTTACAACATTAATGAACCTGGAAGACATTGTGCTAGGTGAAGTAAACAATACACAAAAGGCCGATCCTACTCATATGAGGTACTCAAGTTAGAGAAAGTAGCAGAGTGAGTTCCAAGGTTTCTAGAAAGGAAAAATGGGGAGTTAGTATTTAACTAGTACACAGTTTCAGTTGGATAAGATGAAAATGTAGGAATGGATGGTGGTGATGGTTGCACAATAATATGAATATACTTAATGTCACAGAACTATTGCATTAAAGTAGTTAAAATGGTAACTAGTCCTCTGTTGGATATATTGGTTTGCAAATATTTTTTCCTAGTCTGTAGCTTAAATTTTATTCTCTTAACAGGGCCTTCTCAGAGCAAAGGTTTTACTTTTAGGACTGGCTCTTCTCACTCAGCAAATTCTCTAGACAATCTACTTAGAACATGAGCAAAAGACTTAATATATTTGCCAATGATACCTCAGATAAGGGTTGATCTCCAAAATATATAAAGAACTCATGCGACTCAACACCAGGGAAACAGACAGCCTAATTAAAAAATGGGCAAAGGACGTGAACAGACAACTTACTGAGGGAGACATACAAAGGGCCCAAGGCATATGAAAGAATGCTCAACATCACTAGCCATCAGAGAGATGCAAATTAAAACCACAATAAGATACCACCTCACACCTGGCAGAATGGCAATCATCAACAAATCAACAAACAACAAGTGTTGACGAGGATGTGAGGAAAAGGGAACCCTTGTGCACTATTGGCGGGAATGTAGGCTGGTGCAGCCACTATGGAAAACAGTATGGAGCTTCCTTGAAAAACTAAAAATTGCCTTTTGATCCAGCAATTCCACTACTAGGACTATACCTAAAGAACCCTGAAACACCAATTCAGAAGAGCCTATGTACCCCTATGTTCATAGCAGTGATATTTACAATAGTCAAGTGCTGGAAACAGCCTAAATGCCCATCAGTGGATGATTGGATCAAAAAACTTTGGTACATTTACACAATGGAATACTACACAGCAGAAAGAAAGAAGGAACTCCTAACTTTTGCAACAACATGGATGGAACTAGAAAGTATTATGATTAGAGAAATAAGCCAGTTAGTGAAAGACAAATACCATATGATCTCACCTATTTCAGGACAATAATAAACAAAACAAGCAAAACTGAACCAGATACATGAATACAATGAATAGATCTCCAGTGGGCAGAGGGGAGGCGAGGGGGCAGAAGAGGAGGCAAAGAAGGGGAGCAGTTTAGTCAAGGAACTAGTATGGAAGAACCATGGACATGAACAACAAGTGGGATTGACTTTGGTGGGGAGTGGGTGGGTGGGGAAGGGGACAGAGGGAAGCAAAAAGGGGATGGATATAATAAAACAATAAAATTAAACATTTTTTAAAAACATGAGCAAAAGACTTAAACATTTCACAGGGGAGGATAGACAGGTGGCAAATAATGAAGATACAGCCATGAGGGTAATGTAAATCAGAACCATGATGAGAAGTCACTATATACTAGTCAGAAGGACTAAAATCACACATAGTGGCAACACCAAATACTGGTGAGAGAAAATGGATCATGCATCCGTTGCTGGTGGAAAGTAAAATCGCACAGCCACAGCAAAATGTTTAACAGTTTCTTAAAAAGCTACATATGTATAAAGACCCTATGACCCAGAAATTGCACTTTTGGTCATTTGTCCCAAAATTGAAAATTTATATTCACACCTAGACACAAGTGTTTGTAACAACTTTGTATACTATATAGTAGCTTCCAACTAGAAAAAACCTAGATGCTCTCCACAGGTCATGAAATGCTACTCAGCAGTAAACCAGTATGAACTACTGACACTCCTAATGACTTGTGACTCAATGGAGAATTATGCTGAGTAAGAAAAGTCAGTCCTAAAATGTTACATATGGTATGATTCTATTTCTGTAACATTCTTAAAATGACAGAATTACAGAATTGGAGAACAGATTAGTGGTTGGCAGGGATTAAAGAGGAGGTGGGATGGGAGAGAAATAAGGGGCTGTGAAAGGGTTGTGTGAGGGATACCCTAAGATTTCTGCTGCCTGTTATGTCCTGTCTCCTGCCAGCCAAATGCTCCTACTGTTGGGAATGGCCAGTGCTACCCTCATGTAGGTTGTCTGAGACAAACCACAGCTGAGCATCAAGCCCAGTACGTGTGGCCAGGTTTGGCTTAGAGTTAGAGACACAAATACCTGCCACGAGATTCAGTGAAGTGTAATGCCATGAAAGCAAGCCTGTCTCACATAATATAAAATTAATGAAGTTTCCTCTTCCTGGCTGACTCTGTGTGGCTTTCTTCCTCATAACTATATGCATGTCCCCATTCTCTTATGTGACTTAACCCCATGGTGACAAGTCTGGAAGAGGCTTCCCCACAAAGTTTGGAGTACACATTTGTCATTCTCTTGACATTCAGTTAATTTTCAACCATGTCAGTGCAATCTGACCTTGCAAATTTCTGAGTAATGCTGACCTTGGGACAGAGTCTGAGAACCTGATCAGAGTCCTACTGTCAACCATACGATCTCCTTGGCCAGCATGCTTCTTCACCAACTGATGGGATCAAAGGTCATGTCTTTAGTACTCTGGGACTTCTCCTTTAGAACACATGAGATCATCCTCTGTTTGGCTTTCTCTCCCAGTCCCATATGGAGAAGTGGCTCTGATATGCTTATTTAGATGCCAGCTAGGAGCACAGATGCAGCAGTCACCTCCTCTACCTGGTAAGCCATGTGTTGTGCTGTTGCCTTGGCCCATACAGTGGGGTAGGACACACATTGAAGAGGGGGAAGGGTTCCCCACTGCCACCAGATTAGCCAAGCCCCCTTGATGTATGAGCTAGCATGTCACAAATGAGCAAGGGTTTGGGGCTTGTCATGCTGCATAGGCATTAACAAAAGGTTTGGGACCGAAGTCTGGAGCATGCTCCTTCCTTGTCTGCATGTAAATTCAGCAAATCCATCTTTCACTCTCTGTGCCTCCCTCTAAAGGCCAAAGGTAAAGTCATGCTATCTCCTACATCAGATGAAGGTGGGAAACAATACAGGGGGACCATCAAGGCTGAGAAGGAATACCCTCTTCTTGGTTGGAAAAAGTGGGGGCAATGTTTACAATAGTTCCTTGAAGTCATTGTCAATTAAAAATTTGCTGGAATGTAGGCTCACTGGTTGAGATGGGGGTGGTGACACCTACAAGTATGCTGGAGGTTGTCACTTGGAATTTATTGTATTAGTCAGGACTTTCTACAAAAACAGAACCAATAGGGTGTGTGTGTGTGTGTGTGTGTGTGTGTGTTAAGTATAAAGATTTATTTTAAGAAACTGGCTCACATGATTATAGAAGCTGGCAAGTCCCAAGATCTATAGGGTGAGTCACCAAGCAGGAGACCAAGGAGAGCTGATGGCATAGTTCTTGTCTGAAGGCCAGGAGGCTCAAGACCCAGGGAGATCCAATGTTTTATTTTGAGTCCAAACATAGGAAAAAGCTCATGTCTTCGGTACTCTGGGACTTCTCCTTTAGAACACATGAGATCATCCTCTGTTTGGCTGTCAGGCAGGAAGAATTCTCTCTTATTTGGTGGGAGGGGGGACAAATTTTTTAACTGCTCAGGCCTTCAAGTATTATATGAGCCCCACCCACATTAGTCTACTGATTTAAATGTTAGTCTCATCCTAAAACACCTTTATAGAAACCATCAGGATAATGTTAGACCGAATATCTGGGTATCTCATGGCCCAGTCACATCCATGATCTGTGCTTTGTAAAGGGAACCATGTTGAAGAAATGAGGTTGAATTGCTAACTAAGCCTTAGGGATTGGAGCAGCAGTACACCTAATTCAAGGCCCAAGCCCACTATGAGGATGTTGAAGTCACTCGGCAAGAGAGAAGTTGAAAGAGAATTTCATTTATTTATTTATTCTTTCTTTTCTTTCCTCTTTTCTCTTCTCTTTTCTCTCTTTCCTTTCCTTTCCTTTCCTCCCTTTCCCCTCTTTCTTTCTTTCCTTTCTTGCTTGCTTGCTTTCTTTCAACACAAGACATCGAGCTGAGCTCTGGAAGTTGCTCAGTGGCAGAGGATGTCATTCATTGAGGAGATCCAAAAACTGCTGCACTAGGTGTGACTGACCCATCAGCTCAAAGGTGGAACAGGTTTGGTATCCCTTGCAAAAGCTGGCAATTTGTTTAAGTATCAGCCATAGCTTCGTCTCATCGAACTCCTCCCAGGTGTCAGCACTTTGCAGATGTTGTCACTCTTAATCCTCGTAACAATCCTATTAAATAGGTGATGGTTTCATAAGAAGAAACCAAACCTCAGAGACGTGGAGGATATTGCCAAGTGTCACCTGCTGAATGGTGGAGCTCAGATTCTAGTTAAGATTTGTCTGACCCAGAAGCCTGGTCAGCTGCTGGCTTAAGATGAATGGGTATGCTCTGACCAGCCTAGATGCCTGGGGCCACCTAGCAACAGAGGCCTCTGCAGAAGCTGTGGCCTAAACCTCAAAGGGTAAGTATTATGGGCTGCATTATATCCAGCACCCCCCCCAATATTCTTTTTTTTTTTTTTTTTAAGATTTTATTATTTCCAGAAAAAGGGGAAGGGGGAGAGGCAGAGAGGGAGAGAGAGACATTAGTGTAAGGTTGCCTTTCACCTGCCTCTAGCTACGGACCTGGCTGGAGACCTGGCTTACAACTTGATTAAGTGCCCTGGCTGGGAATTGAACTAGTGACCTTTGGGTTCGCAGGCTGGCACCTTTTCCACTGAGCCACCAGCCAGGGCCCCCTGCCCTTAATATTCTTATGTTGAAGTCCTAACCTCCAATACCTCAGAATATGACCTCTTTTACACAGGTAATCAAGTAAAAATGAGGTGCTAGGGTAGGCCCTAACCCTCATAAGGAGAGGAAATTTGAACAAAGATATGCACTAGGAAGACAAGGTGAAGACATAGGGAGAAAATGGCATCTGTTGATCAAGGAGAGGGACCTCAGAAGGAACTAACCCTGCTGGCATCTTGATCTCAGACTTCCAGTCTCCAGAATTGTGAGAGCATAAACCTGTTTCTTATGCCTCCAGTCTGTGATACTTGCTATGGAAGCCCCAGGAAACTAATACAGCAAGATTCTCATCGATGAGGGAAGACAAGGCATAAGTTTCCCCAGGGACATGTAAATAGACTCAGGACCCTCAGAAGGATAATTTTTAATGCAAAATGTCACCAAACCAGGACAGCAAGTCTTTGAAGGGACTAACCCTTACTCTGAAACCAAGATTAGGAAATATTGTCACCGTTGACTTTGGCAGCTTTGTTTGACTGTTTCTTAATGTGCTTCCTAGGAGTAAATGAACGGCAATGTGGATAGGTCACCTGGTCAAATACTTTGTACCTTTCCAGATGGAAGTCACCAGGATTGAAAGACAATATGGCCCTTCATATCACCATCCCTGGCAAGCATCACAGAGAGTCATCCTAAAGCCCCACTACTTGGCTTAGCACAGTAAAAGAAGCACTGAATGAGAAGTCTGAAAAGCAGAGTTCTAGTTCAAGTGCATCGAGTGTGAATTCATATCACCACTTCTGAGTATCAGTCTCATCATTTGTAAATGAGAAAAATTCTTGTTCCTCTTGACTTCACAGAGGTTTTCTCCAATAAGGCCATTCATTAATATTATGTTCCATGCCCTCTCCAAAAGATTGGTATGGAACTTGCTATAAAGACATATTGGACTTTCATCCTAGATAGGAATATAGGTAGATATACTTCACCATCCTCCACAATCATAAGAAATGTAACTACCTCAAAACTAAAAATAAAATTGAACTGCATGGAAGTCCAGCAAAGATATAAAGAAGTAATACTCATCTAGACAGGTCAGAAGGGTGGAGTCAGGGTGGAAAAGATGTGGTGTGCTGGCAGCGGTGGTGGCAGCAAGATGATGGCTGTAGCTGGTCAGCAGAAAGTGCAGTCACACATTATAAAAGTTGGGTGGGACACCTGGGGAGCAGTCCCAGCCCTAGACCACAACGCACAGCTCCAACACCAGGGAGAGTAAAGCTTCATTGTTTCTGACTATGAAAACAATTGGGGGCTGGGGTGGCAGAAGAAACTGCTCATCTCCTATGAAAATTTGTTTAGAAGTACACACAATTCTAGAGCATCTGCTAATCCACCCACTCTGGAAACCACAACCCAAGCAACAGTTAGAGTGGTGCCAGTCCCATACATAAATTGGGAGAAATGCCTGGAAAAGGGGTGAGTGCTGAGCAAGCAGCATTGTTCCCTCTCAAACCTCTCCCCTACACCCTTAGTGGAATGCGGTCCCCAACACTGAATACCTAAGGCTCCACCTCTTACAATGTAACAGATACGACAGCTCTACCTAAGACACAGGAGTAAACACAGAAGCCTGTCAAGTTAAGGAGACAGAGAAGTATGGCCCAAAAGAGGGAACAGATCAAGGTTCCTGTGGGAGAACTAAGCCATGAAAAGATAACCAACCTAACAGACACGGAGTTCAAAACACTGGTGATAACAATGCTCACAGACTTGACTAAACATGCTTGAGTAGGGCAACCACATAAGGAAAGAAGTGAAGGCTATACTAAGTGAAATGAAGGGAAATCCACATGAAACCAGTGGTGAAGGGAAGGAAGCTGGAATTCAAATTCAATGATTTGGAACATGAAGAAGTTATCAGTACAAATAAGGAAACAAGAGTTTTTTAAATTAGAGGCTTAGAGGCCCTGGCTGGTGGCTCAATGGATAAGGCACCAGCCTGCGAATTCAAAAGTCCCTGGTTCAATTCCCCAGTCAGGGTACATAACCAGGTTGCAAGCCAGGTCTCCAGCCAGGTCCTTAGCTGGAGGCAGGTAAAAGGCAACCATATGTTAATGTCTCTCTCCCTCTCTTCTTTCCCCTCTCTCTAAAAATAAAAAATGAAATATTTTTTTTAAATGAGAGGCTTAGAAACTTCTGGGACAATTTTAAATGTGCCAACATCCTAATCATAGGAGTGCCAGCAGGAGAATAGAAAGAGCAAAAAATTGAAAACATATGTGAAAAAATAATGAAAGAAAATTTCCCCAATTTGGCAAAAGAAATAGACATTCAAGTCAAGGAAGCACAGAGGGTTCCAAACAAGCTAGATCCAAAGAAGACCACACCAAGACATATAATTAAAATGCCAAAGGTTAAAGTAAAGAGAAAATCTTAAAAGCAGCAAGAGAAAAATAAGAAAGTTATATACAAAGGGATTTCTATAAGATTATCATATGACTTCTCAAAAAAAAAAAATCTTTGCAGGCAAGAGGGACCTGGCAAGAAGCACTCAAAGTGATGAAAAACAAGGACCTACAACCAAGATTACTCTATCCAGCAAAGCTATCATTCAGAATGGAAGGGCAGATAAACTGCTTCCCAGACAAGGTAAAGCCAAAGGAGTTTATCATCACTAAGCCATTATTATATGAAATGTTAAAGGGATTTATTTAAGAAAAAGAAGATTAAAAACTATGAACAAAATGACAGTAAACTCACAACTATCAGCAACTGAATCTAAAAAATAAAAACAAAAACAAAGCAAACAACCGAATAGGGATAGAATCATATGAATGGGGATCACTTGGAGGATTATCAGCTGGGAGTGGGAAGGGGGACAAATGGAGAAATGGTGCAGGGATTAAGAAGAATAATTGGTAGATAAAAATAGAAAGGTAGTGTTAAGACTAGTATAGAAAAGGGAAAAGCCAAAGAACTTACATACATGACCCATGAACATAAACTAAGCAGGTAGGACTGCTGGAGGGAAAGGAGGTACTGGGCAGAGAGGAGCCAAGGGAAAAGAAATTGGGACAACCATAATAGTATAATCAATACAATATATTTTATTTTATTTTAAGGTTTTATTCATTAATTTTAGAGAGAAGGGCAGGGAAGGGGAAAAAAAGGGAGAGAAACATCAATGTATGGTTGCCCTTCAACCTGTCTCCAGCTACAGACCTGGCTGGAGACCTGGCTTGCAACCTGAAATACAATATGTTTTTAAAAGACATTAGCCCTGCCTGGTGGCACAGTGGATAAGGTGCCAGCTTGCGAACCCAAAGGTTGCTGGTTCGATCCCAGCCAGGGCACATAACCAGGTTACAGGCCAGGTCCCCAACCAGGTCCTTAACTGGAGGCAGGTGAAAGGCAATCATACATTGATGTCTCTCTCTCTCTCCCTTCCCCTGTCTCTAAAAATAATAAAATCTTAAAAAAAAAAAAAAAAAAAAAAAAGACATTAGGAAGCCAACCACAAGTTCAAAAAATAGCTAGAATACTATTCTACAAAATTATTTAAATCCTAAGGATTTTTATTTTTTATCTCAATTTAGTGGACAAAATAATTTCTACTCTGGGGACTGGCCGAGCACTGCAAGTGCCATTATTTCTGAAGGCTTCCACTTGTAAAACCCATGTAGAGGAAAACCAGAGGGTATTGAAAGAAGTAGTGGGATTGACTTTGGGTAGGTGGGGAGGGGGACAGAGGGGAGCAAAAAGGGGATGGATGTAATACAACAACAATAAAATTAAAAGAAAAAAAGAAAGAAAGAAAGAAAGAAGACCTGTGCACAGCCCAAATAAATAAATAAATAGATCTACTATTTAAGATGGAAAACTCCAAAAAGAATATGTTGTAGTGCCAGTAGCTTAAAATAAAGTTGAGTTGTATTATTGGAGGGGGGAGATATGACTCAAAAACCAAATTCATTTTTTACTATGGGTTGGGCACTGTCTCTAGGACAACTTTCACAGAAGTGAGTTCTGCAATACACCATTTCTGTGATATATTTCACAAAATAGTATTCCAGAGTAAAATAAATATTAAAGAAGAAAAAATCTGCTTAATTTTGCAATAATATGTCTAAAATACTATCATTTAACATGTACCAATTATGTAAGTTATTGGCATATTTTAATTTTTTGTATTAACTCTTCAAAATCCAGTATGTAATTTAAATATGTGTAAAAATATGTATGGGTATAAATGTATTTTTGCATGTGTTTCGTAATATTGCAATTCATATTACTTAAAAGAGTAATTCTTTTTTTAAGAGTAATTCTTTAAACAAATAAATTAATGTAGGCATTTTGGAATAATGAAAAGAAAAGAAATACATAAAATAGAATTAACTAAGCAAGTGTAAAATAATGAAAGTCAAAGAATGGAGGGAGGAGATGGTTGTATGTTCTATAGGTATACCTCATTTTGTTGCTCTTTATTGCACTTCGCAGATATTGGACATTTTTACAAATTAGAGGCAAAACCCTCCACTACCAAAATGATTATAACTCACTTTATTATAATACTTGCTTTTTGCAGTGGTCTGAAATCAAACTTTCAGTATCTCCAAGGTATGTCTGTACCATAAAACACAGACTAAGCCCAAAATTTAGCTTTGGGCATCTTGGAAACCAAGAGAAACAAAGAGAAAAAGTAAAACACTTTCAAAAGTAGGACAAAGGAAACAATAAAGTTTAAGATGCTGCCTTTTCAGTTATTACACGATTTTTAAAAAGCAAAGCGTTGCACAGTATTTAAAATGGTAGTTTTATGCCCTGGCTGATGTGGCCCATTTAGTTGGAGCATCATCCTGTAAGCCAAAGGACTGCAGGTTCAATTCCTAGTCAGGGCACATACCTAGGTTGTGTGTTAGATTTCTAGTCGGGAGAGCAGCTGGTCAATGTTTCTGTCTCATACCAGTTCTTCTCTCTCTCTTTCTCTCTCTCTCTCTCTCTCTCTCTCTCACTCTCTCTCTTACTCTCTCTCTCTCTCTCAGCTTAGTAGACATAATAATTTCTACTCTGAGGACTGGCTGAGCACTGCAAATGCCATTATTTCTGATGGCGTTCTCAAGTGCCAGAGCAGCTGGAGGATATGATAGGGAACATGAGACAACTGCAGGTCCCTGCAAATAGGATCGGTAAGCATCTGGACTCAGGGGTGTACAGCCCAGAAGCTGAAGAGACCTACAGGAGAGCAGATGAGACAGTTCTGAACCAGCTGGCCAGCAGGCCCAGGGTGGCACTGGGCAGTGGAGGCTCTGCCCAGAGGGGCGGCTCTAACTGGAGACAGCTTCAGGCTCCCCGGTGATTAGAAATCTGAGCAGTGAAGTGTGGACAGTGAGTGCAAACTTGGGGAGACTGAGGAATTGAACTCCTGCAGGGGAGGGACTGTGTGAGAGCCACTCTGGAGGCTGAGAGACAGGAAGCACCTGCCAGGGCCAGAGGCGGAGGAAAAGAGACCCTCCAGGAGCAGGAGCAGGGAACAGGGAAGTGCACTGGTCAGGGTGGTATGAGGGCAAAAATTGTGCTGTGGGGTGGAGTGCCACCCCAGGAGAGGGCAGCTCAGAGCCCCTGTGAGGGGGTAGGCCCAACCTCGTGTACACACACTGGTGCACAGGCTCCCACAAAAACTCTAAACTGCGCACCAGGAACTTGATGCTGGTGCGACTGGCACACCCATTGCAGGTGACCAAAAACCTTGAAGAGCTGGAGGGGGAGGGCTAGCCATCACTGGTGCTATCGCTACAGGTCTCCCCAGAAAACCAGAGGCCCATCGAACACAGTGAAACCCTCCTCAAAGAGCTGGACTGCACTGAGGGCTAGCCATCACTGGCAAGCAACGCCGTGGGCCCCCTGGGGAACCAGACGCTCTTTGCAGAAAGGGGCTACCTCCTTGAAGAGCTAGAAGGGGAGGGATAGCCATCACAGGAGCAAATGAAGTTGCAGGCCACCCCCCTTGTGCCCATCACAGGCGGAAACCTCCTTCAGGAGTTGGAGGGGGAGGAGTAGCCATAGATACCACAGAAGCACCCTGCAGGTCTTCACACAGAACCAGTGAAAGAAGGGAGGGCCCCAAAATGCTGGCAGTGCTGAAACCCAGCTAGGCTATGTGAGGCTCAGCTTACTGAGGGGCTGGCACTCAGAATCAGCCCTGACTGTGACAGCCACAGGCCCTGCCACTCCAAGACCACACAGCTTGACTGTAAACTGCAGAGACTTGATCAGGAAAAAGAAATGGATTGCTGCTAATCTCAAGCACCTGAGTTACACCAAGAGCTACATGAACTATTAATCCCTAACATATCCTTCTCCAAAGTTACTTCCAACCCTCACAATCAGTGCATTTTAAGTAAATACTGTTTATATCATAGTGTATCCCAATTCCCATATTTTTACTCCTCCCTTATCTCAATCCACCTAACTACCCAAGACCCTCCTCCTACTCTTGTTTTAAAATCTACTCACTCCCCTGCTACAACTCATTCCCAGTCCTCAACCTAAGTATTCCTCTCTTCCCCAGCTGCTTAGACGCTTTTTTCTTTTCATCTTTCTTTTTCTTTTTCTTCTTTTTTTTTTTTTTTGGTGGGTGCGCTACTAGGGACTACATGATCTTTTTTCTGCTAAAAGCATCTGGGTCCTGGCTCCAAGTGGACCACTCAGTGCTCATTGAGGGTGGACAGGGAGGTAGATGCAGCAACTGTACACATAGATTTATACTGTTCCCTCGCACTTGAGGCATTCTGATTTTCCCTCTCCCCATTTGTATGTGAGATAAGTTGGCTTTTTCTCTCACATCCCCATTATCTTTGCTACTCCTTTGCACCCTTCAAAATTATCTAAACTTTAGTCAACTTAATCATTTTTCTCCTCTTATAACAGTCTTATTATATATACATCCCTATTAAGACTGCCTCAGTTGCAGCTGAGGGTGTGATTAAAAGTGGGGGTTACCCTGGAGGGTATGGGTATATAGCTAGGTTCATAGGCAGTCAGATGGGGTATTGAAGGAGAAAGATATCTCAGAAGGTTTGGATATTTTGCCTGGACTGGTGGTTCTGTTTTAGGAGCAGCTCAAAAACAATGTATGAGATGGGATAGAAGGAGTGTCTCACAATCAGTCAACTGGAGGGAAAGAAGCAACACATAAAACAAATCCAAAATACAACCAGACAGCCCAAATTAATGACATAAGAAGCACCCTAAGAGCAACAAGTTGAGGAAATCTAGGAGACTGCAACACTGAACTCCACAAATCTAACACAGGACACTCCACAAAGGCAAGGAATCAAAGCAGATTAATCTAAGACCAAAGCAAGGAACAACAGACACACAAAATGGGGGGAAAACACTGGCAGTGCAGAAACCCAGGTACACTATGTGAGGCTCACCTCCATCACCAAAAGGAATCAGTCCATCACCAAAAGGAAAAGAGGAATGCCCAGAAAAATCACTGGATGACACAGAGGCAAACAAACTATCAGATATGGAATTCAAAAATATGATGATAGAGAAGCTCAATGAGCTTAGCCAGCACAAATAAAACTACAAACAGCTCCAGGGGAACTATGAAGAACTCCAGGGAAGCTACAAGGAACTTACTGAGAGGTAACATCATTGAAAGGACTTAGAAACTATCAGTAAAAGCCAGGAGGAAAGAATACAATTTCTGAATTGAAGAATACAGTAGAAGGAATCAACAGTAGGCTAGAGGAAGCAGAGAATTGGATCGGTGAGCTGGAGGACAACATAGAAAAATATTCCAAGACAGTGCAAAAGAATGAAAAAAGGCTAAACAAGAATGGAGAGGTTTTAAGAGAGCTTCAGGACAACATGAAATGCAATAATATACATATCATAGAGATAACAGAAGAAGAAGACAAACAAGGAATGGAAAACCTTCAAAAAACTAATGATAGAAAATTTCCCTAGCATGATAAATGAAAACATTACTCAAGTTCAAGAAGTACAGAGGGTCCCAATGAAAATGAACCCAAACAGACCCGCTCTAAGACACATTATAGTTAAAACAGCAAATTTCAAAGACAAAGAAAGAATGCTAAAAGTATCAAGAGAGAAACAGCAAATATCATATAAGGGGGCTCTGATAAGGTTATCAAATGATTATTCAACAGAAACAATACAAGCCAGAAGGGAATGGCAAAAAATATTCCAAGTAATGGGAAACAAAGGCCTACAACCAAGAATACTGTGCACAGCAAAGCTCTCATTCAAAATGGAAGGAGAAATAAGAAGTTTCCCAGACAATAAGAAACTAAAAGAATACATCTCTACCAAACCAGCATTGCAAGAAATGCTAAAGGGTCTGCTTTAAAAATGAAGAAACAGACAGGAACACAGGTACAAAGTAGGAAAATGGCAATAAATAAGTATCAATCAGTAATAACCTTACATGTAAATGGATTAAATGCACCGATCAAAAGACATAGGGTAGCTGAATGGATAAGAAAACATGACCCACATATCTGTTGTCTTCAAGAGACCCACCTCAGAACAAAAGAGCAACACAGATTGTAAGTGAAAGGATGGAAAAATATACATCAAGCAAATGGACATGAAAAAAAGGCTGGAGTAGCAATACTTATTTCAAACAAAATAGATTTTATGATGAAGACCAAAAAAAGAGACAAAGACAGACATTTCATTATACTTAAGGGAACAATCCATCAAGAAGAAATAACTCTGGTAAACTATATGCACCCAACATAGGAGCTCCAAAGTATATAAGGAAAATCTTGGAGGACTTCAAGAAGAATATAGATAGCAACACACTAACAGTAGGGAATTTTAATGCCCCACTATCAACAATTGACAGATCTTCCAAACAGACAAAAAAAAACAAAAAACACCAAGAATATTGTGGCATTGAACAACACTCTAGAGGAAATGGACCTAACTGATATATACAGAACCTTTCACCCCAAAGAAGCAAAATACACATTCTTTTCAAACGCACGTGGAACATTCTCAAAGATAGACCACATGGTAGGTCACAAGACAAGCTTCCACAAGTACAGGAAAATTGAAATTATACCAAGCATCTTCTCAGATCACAATGGCTTGAAACTAGAAACCAATCTCAAGAGAAAAAAACAAAAACACTCTAACTCATGGAGACTGAATAACATGCTTTTAAGTAATGAATGGGTTAACCATGAGATCAAAGATAAAATCAAAAAGTTTCCAGAAACAAATGACAATGAATACATAATAATCAAACTACAGTTTGAAGAATCAACAAGTCCAGGAGCTGGTTCTTTAAAAAAATAAACAAAATTCACAAGCCTTTAACCAAACTAATCAAGAAAAAAGAGAGAGGACCCAAATAAACAGAATCAGAAACAACAGAGGAGAAATCACAACTGATACTTCAGAAATACAAAGGATTGTACGAATTTACTACAAACAACTATATGATAAGAAATATGATAACCTGGGTGAAATGGACACATTTCCAGAAATGTATAATCTACCAAAACTGAACCCAGAAGAAGCAGAAAGCCTGAATAGGCCAATAACAACTAGTGAAATTGAAGAAGTAATCAAAAATCCCCCAAAGCACAAGAGCCCTGGACCAGATGGTTACACAGGTGAATCCTACAAAACATTTAGAAAAGAACTAACTCCTATCCTTCTCACCTATTCCAAAAAATCCAAGGAGAGGGAAGACTCCCAAACTCTTTATATGAGGTCAATATTATTCTGATCTGAAAACCAGGTCAAGACACAACTAAGAAAGAAAACTATTGGTGAATATCTCTGATGAACTTAGATGCTAAGATTCTCAACAAAATATTGGCCAACCGGATTCAGCAATACATTAAAAAGATCATACACCATAATCAAGTGGGTTTTACCCAGGGATGCAAGGATGGTACAACATTCGCAAATCAATAAATGTAGTGCACCAGATAAACAAACTGAAAGACAAAAACCGAATGATCATATCAATAGATGCTAAAAAAGCATTTGATGAAGTACAGCAAACATTTATGTTAAAAAACACCCAGCAAAATGGGAATAGAGGGAACATACCTCAACATCATAAAGGCCATATATGAGAAACCTAAAGCCAACATCATACTTAACAGACAAAAACTAAAAGCTTTCCCCTTAAGATCAGGAACAAGACAAGGCTGTCCACTTTCTCCACTTCTGTTCAACATCATTTTGGACATTCTAGTCACAGCTCTCAGTGAAGAAAAAGGAATCAAAGGGATCCAAATTGGAAAGGAGGAAGTAAAAGGGTCATTATTTGCAGATGATATGAGAGAATATATAGAAAATCAGGGAGAATGGGTGGGTGGGGAGGGGGACAGAGGGGAGCAAAAAGGGGATGGATGTAATACAACAACAATAAAATTTAAAAAGAAAGAAAGAAAGAAAGAAAATCAGATAGACTCCACCAAAATCTTACTCGACCTAATAAGCAAATTTAGCCAAATAGCTGGCTATAAAGTCAATATTTAGAAATCAAAAGCATTTTTGTATACCAATAATGAAACATCAGAGGTAGAAGCAAGAAAACAAATTTCATTTACCATAGCAACAAGAAAAATAAAGTACTTAGGAATAAACTTAACCAAGGAGGTAAAAGATCTGTACTCAGAAAACTACAAAACATTGAAGAAGGAAATTAAGGAAAATACAAGTAAATGGAAGCATATACTATGTCCATGGATGTGAAGAATTAACATCATTAAAATGTGCATACTACCCAAAACAATCTATAGATTCAAAGCAATCCCGATTAAAATACCAATGACATACTTCATAACAATAGAAAAATTACTTCAAAATTTATATGGACCCAAATATGCCCCACGAATAGCCACAGCAATGTTGAGAAAGAAGAACAAGGTAGGAGGAATCACAATACTGGACATCAAACTGTACTACAAAGCCATTGTAATCAAAACAGTCTGGTACTGGCATAAGAATAGGCATATAGATCAATGGAACAGAATAGAGAGCCCAGAAAAAAACCCAAGACTCTTTGGTCAATTAATATTCAACAAAGGAGAGATGAACATAAAATAGAGTAAAAAAAAGTCTCCTCAATAGGTGTTGGGACAACTAGACAGCAACATGCAAAAAGATAAAACTAGACTACCAACTTACACCATACACCAGAATAAACTCAAGATTGATAAAGGACTTGAACATAAGCAGTGCCACTATAAAGGTCCTGGAGAAAAATATAGGCAGTAAAATTTTAGATATCCCCATGCAAAAATATGTTTACTGATACTTCACCAAGGGCAGAGGATATAAAAGAACAAATCAACAAATGAGACTATATCAAATTGAAAAGTTTCTGTTCAGCTAAAGAAAACACCAGCAAAATTCAAAGAGAACCAACTGCATGGGAAACATATTTGCCAATGATACCTCAGACAAGGGTTTGATCTCCAAAATACATAAAGAACTAATGTGACTCAACACCAGGGAGACAGACAGCCTAATTAAAAAATGGGCAAAGGACCTGAACAGACAACTTTCTGAGGGAGACATACAAAGGAGCCAAAGGCATATGAAAGAATGCTAAACTTCAGCAGCCCTCGGGGAGATGCCAGTTAAAACCACAATAAGATACCACTTCACACCTGTCAGAATGGCAATTATCAACAAATCAACAAACAAGTGTTGGCAAGGATGTAAGGGAAAAGGAACCCTTGTGCACTATTGGCGGGAATGCAGGCTGGTGCAGCCACTATGGAAAATGTATGGAGTTTCCTTAAGAAACTAAAAATGGAACTGCCTTTTAATCCAGCAATTCCACTGCTAGGATTATACCTGAAGAATCCTGAAACACCAATTCAGAAGAACCTATGGACCCCTATGTTCATAGCAGTGCTCTTTACAATAGCCAAGTGCTGGAAACAGCCTAAATGTCCATCAGTGGATGATTGGATCAAAAAACTTTGGTACATTTACATAATGGAATACTACATAGCAGGAAAAAAAGAAGAAACTCCTACCTTTTGTGACAACATGGATGGAACTGGAGAGTATTATTCTTAGTGAAATAAGCCAGTCAGTGAAAGACAAATACCATATGATCTCACCCATTTCTGGACAATAATGAACAAAACAGACAAATGAGCAAAACTGAACCAGATACATGAATACAATGAATAGACCTTCAGGGACACAGGGAAGGGGAAGAGGGAAGGTAGGAGGAGGAGGCAAAGAAGGGGAGCAGTTTAGTCAAAGAACTAGCATGGAAGAACCATGGACGTGGACAACATGTGGGATTGACTTTGGGGTAGTGGGTGGGTTGGGAAAAGGGAAAATGGAGAGGGGCAATGGGATGGATATAATACAACAATTAAATTAAATTAAAAAACACACACTAAAGCAGAACAAACAGAAAATAAAATAGCTGACTTAAGTTCTAACATACCAATAAGTATATTAAATGTAAAGGGTCTAAATACACCAATTAAGGAAAGGTGGGCAATGAGGACTAAAAACAACCCAACTACACACTGTCCACAGGAAATTTACTTTAAGTGTAATGATATAGGCAGGATAAAAGTAAAAGGATGAGGAAAGTCATACCATGCAAATGTTAACTGAGGCAAAGTAGGAGTGGCTATATTAATATTCAGAGCAAAAAGAATTACCAGAGACCAAAAAGATCTTTATATAATAATAAACAGATCAATTCATCAAGAAAATATAACAATCCTTAATGTGTATGGACCAAATAAAAGAGGTGAAAAATGGAAAGAAAAGAAAAAAGAATTCAATTCCATTATTTAATTAAAGGTTACAAAATAGTGATTTTTTTTTTTTATTCACTAACTGGTATACTCTAATGAGAAACCCCTCACCCACCCATGTACCATTCCATTAACCCTCATACAGTTTGTATAAGAAATACAACCTAAAGGTCAGGTTGGCCAAAATGTCAGTTTAGTTTTTTCCTTAAAAATAAAAGGCACATTTTTCATTTTCACCAATAACGTTATTGATTTGGATATTTTGAGTATGTCAGCTATATTCCATGTTGTGTAATATTGATTGTTCTCAATTAATGTCTCAATTTGATTGCTATCAACTTCAACTAGTCTACCTGACTGTGAAGCATCATCCAGTGATAAATCTCCAGCATAGACCACTTTCGACAGTTTTGATCACTCAGAGCACCTTCATCATACACTGCATAAATCTTTTCTTGTGTTTCAGTTGCATTTTTTAACCTTTCTTGAAATAATAAAGTATAATATGCACAAATGTTGCATATTTTCTTCCATATTCAATATTAAAATGGCTCTACACAAAATTCACCTATTTTGATGTTTTCTTTTTAATGCATGCTGATATGACAGCTGTCACAATACAATCTAACAAAACTGTTTCAAATGAAGTTAAAGACAACTAAGCACTACTAGAGCCCTCTTATGGAAAAAAAACTAAACAAACTTTTTGACCAACCTAATACTTAACTCTTATTTAATCACCATTTTTCCAAATAACACTTGCATCCTCCTTCAGTGACCAATTTGTTTTATTCTTAGTGCCATTATGAATATAAAACTTTAAACATATTTGGTGTCACATTGTAGTATTATTCTTATTGATGTTCAAATGGCCCCATCCTGGCAAGTGGATGCTTCCTCAGGCTGCACCTGAGCCCTGTTGCCTCAAAGTCTTTGATAACTTCTCTCTATTTGATATCATGAGATGTTTCAGATTCATCTTGTACACATTTCCTGGTGGAGATGTGAAATCAGCCCATTCTCCAAAGATCCCTGGGGACTTTTTAGTTAGAAAATTTCAAATCACAGTCTGGACAACAGGTGATGCTCACTGCTCTGGGTTGGTCACTGGTTTGAAACCTATAAGTGGAAAATCTAGCACTAGTATGTACAAATCTATAACATACTTTCTACCCCATGAGCTCCTAATGCTACTTTTCTAGGACTACAGGTGTTTACATAGCTCATCTATCTTCCATTTCTTTTTTTTTTTTTTTTAAGATTTTATTTCATTATTTTTAGAAAGAGGGAAAGGGAGAGAGGCAGAGAGGGAGAGAGACATCAATGTATGGTTGTGCTTCACCTGCCTCCAGCCACAGACCTGACTGGAGACCTGGTTTGCAACCTGGTTATGTGCCCTGGCTGGGGAATTGAACCTGCGACCTTTGGGTTCGCAGGCCGTATCTTCCATTTCTATCCCCTTTCTTTTACACTAACAATCTTGGCTTTTAGAACATCAGGAATGAAAGGCTATCACTAATAAACTGTTTGCTTTATTCCACATTATATATCTGACAACCTCCAATAACAATACCAACACTATCTTCAAAAAAAAAAAAAAAAAAAAACCAAACAAACAAAAAACCCTGTATAATACCAAGAGTTGAAAACTGTTAAAAACAATTTTTTGCAGATATTTTGTCTTAAACTATAGATTTTTTTTTTTATAATAATGACATGTTGGTTCATGGAATGTGATGACTGCCCCACTCTGGTGTAGAATATACATAATGGGGGAGGCTGTACTTGTGTTGGGTGGGTAGGAAGTATGTGAGGACTCTACTTTCACCTCAGTGAATATAAAGCTACTCTAAAAAATAAAGTCTATTTTGTTTTAATTTTCATAGTTTCAAGGTCAAATATGTCAGAATAAAAAGGTATATTTAAAGAAGTCTAGCTTTTTTTTTCTTTTTTAATTTTATTGTTGTTGTATTACATTTATCCCCTTTTTGCTCCCCTCTATCCCCCTAAAGAAGTCTAGCTTTTATGCTTGTTTCTTCTAGTCTTTCCTCCTCCTTAAATAAAACCAATTTTAAGGATTTGGACCATGCTCCCAACTTTTTCAGTATAACACACGTGCACACTATTCCCACTTAGCACTGTCTCTGGAAATTTTTCTATAATTGTTGTATGTGGAACTTTCCATCTGGAGACTTGTTTTTGTTACGTGGGAAGCACAGTAGTTTATTCAACTGTGGAAATACTGTCTCGTTTTTCCTTCAGAGCTATAAAAGCTATTAGCACATTTTCAAATAAGCAGGCATCCACATAGGCAATAGCCATTCATAATCATCCTCTTTGCTCACTCTGTCTATGGCTTTCAGTCTCCAGGCTCTCATCCATCCTGGATGGGACCAAAATGCCTGCCTTTGCAATTAGTGTTGAACCTCTGTTACTATCCTAATGTGGGCTGAGCAATCAGATGTTCATCCAAGCCCATTTAAAGCCTCACACACCTCTTAGGTTCCACAGATAATGGGAGCAAAGTCCCCTTGTAAAGAAAGGAAGACATTCTGTTGATTTAGATGAATTGCACTCTTGCCTCTTGAGGAAGAGCTCCATTGCTGAGCAGGGGTGAATGGCACTTGTTCCAGTAGGTGGGGTCCCATCTGTCATCAGGCAGCACCTGTGTGGAGAGAACTGGCATCGCCTCCTGTTATCCCCACCCAGTCACACCACACACTAGGGTCCATTTAAGGGTGCAAATATCACTGTGCCCAGCCTTTGCTTGAGTGTGTGTAGGGGAGTGCTTCTGAGTATAGTTATTGTGAAGCTAGGTTTATCTGGGACCTTATATCTTTAGAAGAAATATATGAGGCCACCTTTGGGGTCATCTTTTCCAGGCTTAGTGGCATGTGTATTTTCAGACTAAGAGGTTTTGATATGGGCTTTTGATCATAGAAACTTGGACTTGGGAGATCTGGGAGATCTTTGAAGGTTATCTAATCCCATTTCTCAACTCAGGGTGATTTTGCCCACCTAGGAAAATTGGTAGTGTTTGGAGACTCTTTTGGTTGTTACAGTTTGGGGTATGGGTGCTACTAGAATCTAATGGGTAGACTCCAAGGATGCTGCAAATGGTCTTTAATATATGGGACAGCCATCACAAGTAATTGCTAGGCCCAGAATGTCAGTAGTGCTACATTTGAGAGACCTTGATCTAATCCCTCCTTGGTAAAGATATGGTATGCAGACTAGCAGCCTCAAGTAGACAAGTGTGCAAGCTTATTAAATAAAAGGTCTTGGCCTCTATCCCAGACCTACTGCATCAGAATCTATATTTCAATAAGACCTTAGGTGATTCATCACTTGTTATGGTTTGATAATCATTGCTATAAGTGATCTCCAATCTCCAACCCATTTCCAAAAGGAGCCTGATAGCAAAAGTCAAATCTCCCACCAAAATGTAGTGCTCAACAAAAGTTTTGTTTAAATAGCCAGCTCTTTTAATAAATTCAAGATATTTTAAAGGAATAATTTATATATATATAAATATATATATTTATTAAATATAAATATTTAATAATTTATATATATATATATATATATATGACAGGTACTATCAGAATTTTTACTTTTAATATCAGAATAAGAATATTCCACAAACCTTTCAGTTGCAAGTTCCAGTGTTTTAAACTTCTAAGGCTCTTGATCAGAGTATCTGCTGGTCAGTTACATAGGGTGCGTCCTTGAAATCCTCCACACACCCACCCTAGCCCCCATTATTTCTTGAGAATCAGAATAGCCTGCCCAGAAAGTGAGCTTCACAAGAAAGTTGTCCAAGCACAGTGCAGGGCAATTAGTAAATATGGTCTTTCCTTGGTGCCTGCAGGGAATTAGTTCCAGTAACCCCACAGATAAGTCCCTTATGTAATATGGCATAATATTTACATATACCCTATGCACATCCTCTTGTATACTTTAAGTAATCTCCAGATTACTTATAATACATAATACAATGTAAATGATGTGTAAATAGTTTTTACACTACATTGGTTAGGGAATAAGGATGTGAAAACAGTTGGTTAATGTTTAGTACAGATGCAACCAGCAACCATCGTAGGCCTACATAGTACATGTCAGCAACAATGTAACTTTTTTCTGAATATTTTCAACCTATAGTTGGTTGAATCTATGGATATGAAACCTACAGATAAGGAGGACTGACTGTATTCCAAATGTTGAATTAATAGAATTGAGAGAAGTAGGGAGAGGGAGGGAGGGAAGAAGAAAGGGAAGGTGGCAGGGAGGAAGGAAAGTGACTGGCTCCACAAGACATTCCGGACACAGAATTCTCTAAGTCCTAAAGTACAACTCTCATAGTATTCATCTCCACCACTGAGAGGGTAGCTGATACCAGAGTTGGTGAACTTCCACCAGTACCCTCTCAGGCCTCAGAAGTGCTTCAGAATGTTTTTCTACCTGCAAGTCATCAGTTTGAAGTTTTTACTTTTTCCCTCTCTACCCACAACAACACATTAGTTCCAAAATAATATCTGTGATAGGCCAAGAGTTCAAGGTCTAGCAAGAATTTGGACCTGGCCCCTGAGCTGTCTGTCCACTCCTGATTGCCCTTCCTTGCACATTTGTAAGCATAAGTCCAAGGGCTGGTGTTCCATTTCAATAGAACTTTCACCCACAATTATGCCTGTTAGTGTGCTGATAAAGCACTTGACCAAAGTGTTTTGTGCTTGTCTTGTTATTCTTCACCACTTCACACTAAGTTCCATAACAGGAAAAGGAGGCTCAAAGGGTACAGTGCTTTGCTGGCAGAGTCAAGACCAAAACTCCAAGTTTCCTATGCCAGTATTCCCTGAGCCAGTACAAACAGAAGTGGCTGACACAGCTGCTAAGGAGATAAGGCAATAAAAGAGAGATCTTTTTAATTAATATTAAGACTTTAATATTTTTAACTAATTTATTTATATTTCACACTGTTTCATAAGTAACTTAAGGAAGAAAGTGGAAGGTGGTGAGAAAAAAACCAGGCCAGGAACATAAAAGGCAAGAGTGGGAGTGAGACAAAAGTATATCATTTAAGACCTAGATATTTGCCCACAAGGAAGCACACATTTGGCTTTTTAGTTGCCAGTTAAAAAAGAAATTCTGTTTTCAATAGATGAGTAAAACAATTGCTGAAGGAAAATTTAAGTGGTCCTGAAACTGAGGTAAGACATGAACTTCTCCATTGGGTCCCTAAAGAACAACCATTTCAACAACAAGCTAAAAGTAGACCTTGTATATCAAAAAGCCAAGGGTAGCACACAAAAGGACAATTCAATACAACAGTTCTACAAAGGGCATCACCACACAATCCTGATGGTCTGATTCATTTCAGGGGTAAACCTGAATCATCAAAGGTCTACCTCCAAACATGACCACCATCCCCTTCCAGCACTGCACTCTTGAGCCTCTTTGCCAAGACTCTGAATATCCCAACCACCAACAGCAGCTCTTCCTTAACTTTTTATCTTCCCAGGTGCTTCAGTATCTTTCCTTCTCTACTTCATCCCCATTAGAAACAAAAGCCTGGCTGGCATCCATGAGAGACTGCAGAGCAGAATGATGAGCTTTTGCACTCTGGAGTCAAGGGGCCTGGGCTTGAATTCTGATCGTGCCACTTCCTGACACTGACTTAAAGCGATTTGCTAACCTCTGACTTAATAAATGGAGGGTAATGACATCTACCAACCAGGTTTCCTATGAAGAGTAAATGAGATTTTACAGTTATTCAAGAAATATTTCTTGAGCTCCTATTATGTACCAGACATCATTTTAAGCCTTTGGAATACATCAGACCACAAAACTGATTAAGATCCCTGTCCTTGTGGAACTTTACTGTTCTTTTATATGTGAAACAGCATTTGGCATATAGTTTTTAAATGTTGGCAGACCAATCTAAGAAGCAGAAACAAACAAAAAGAGTCACCTAAAATGGGGAGACAGAAACAACACCCACCCCCATCAAAAGGAAAGAAGAAATCCTCAGGAAAAGTGCTAAATGAAATAGAGTCAAGCAAACTACCAGACATGAAATTCAAAATAATGATGATAGAGAAGCTCAATGAGCTCAGTGAACTCAAAGGAAACTACAAACAACTCCAGGGGAACTACAAGGAAATTACTGAGAACTACACCAGCATTAAAAAGGACATAGCCCTGGGTGGTAGCACAGCAGATAAGGCGCAGGCCTGCGAACCCAAAGGTCACAGGTTCAATTCCCCAGCCCTGGCACATAACAAGGTTGCGGACCAGGTCTCCTGTCAGGTCTGTGGCTGGAGGCAGGTGAAAAGCAACCATACATTGATGTCTCTCTCCCTCTCTGCCTCTCTCCCTTCCCCTCTTTCTAAAAATAATGAAATAAAATCTTAAAAAAAAAAAAAAAACACACATAGAAACTACCAATAAGAGCCAGGAGAAAATGAAGAGTACAGTTTCTGAATTGAAGAACACAGTAGAAGGAATCAAAAGCAGGCTAGATGAAATAGAAGATTTGATCAGCAAGCTAGGAGACAATGTAGGAAAAAATTCCCAGACAGTGCAACAAAATGAAAAAAGACTGAACAAGAATGAAAAGGTTGTAAGAGAGCTGCAGGACAGTATGAAATGTAATAATATCTGTATCATACTGATACCAGAAGGAGACAAAGAGGAGCAAGGGATAAAAAACCTTTTTGAAAAATTAATGACTTGAGGAGAGAAAAAGTCATGCAAGCTCAGGAAGCACAGAGTACCAAGGAAAATGAAGTCAAACAGACTCACTCCAAGACAAATCAGAATTAAAAAGGCAAATTTCAAAGACAAAGAGAAAATCCTAAAAGCAGTAAGAGAGAAACAACTAATAACGTACTAAGGGACTGCAATAAGGTTATCAGCTGCTTTCTCAACAGAAACACAACAAGTCAGAAGATAATGGCAAAAAATATTCCAAGCAATGAGAAACAAAGGCCTACAACCAAAACTACTCTACTCAGCAAGGCTCTCATTCAAAATGGAAGGTAAAATAAGGAGATTCCCAGACAAAAGTAGGTTAAAAGACTACATATCCACCAAGCCAGCATTCCAAGAGATGCTAAAGGTTCTGCTTTAAGATGAAGAAACAGAGAGAGAGATAGAGAGGAACACAGCACACTAGTGATAAGAAGGAAATTCCAAATCAGCCATGCATGCAGAAAACTTGTCTAAGCAAGGCCCAAACCTAGTATTGGTGAGAATACTCCTCACTACTGCCAAATTAATTCTGACAGTCCAAAAATTCTGCAAATTGGAGCCACAAGCATGGTCAGAGGGGCCACGTTGTAGGGCTACCTTTACTTAATATCTTGAATGGGTGGCAATAATCCCCAACATTCAGGCATGAGTGAGATCTAATTGGGGAGAAACTCAGAGCTGGAAACCTGAAAGTCTTTGTGCTGATTATAGATGAATAAAAAATTACATTTTCCAAGAAAATAAATGACAACACTCTACCACACCAGACATCCCAATTTAGGACCATGATTCCTTTTTACTTCATTTTTTAATTTAGAAATTCTTATGAGAGAGAGAGAGAGAGAGATAATTGCCCAGTGCTGTTGAGAAGGAGTTAATTGTGGTAATAGGAAACATCTTTCTTTGTTTCAATCAATTAAGTAATTAATAAGAATGGGTAGGTAAGTGGAGAGGTTGCAAAAGCCTGATTCATACTCTCAAAGTTCACAATCCCCATGAGTAGACAAAGTATGAGGAAAAGATAGCACAAAGAAAGCAAACTATAAGGAGGTGATGAATTGATGGTGAAGGTGGAAACCCATGGTATACTAGGGAGGAGTTCATTCTGACCTGAAAAAATTATGTGATGATAGATTCACCTTGGTAGGGCCAACCCAGCTGAAAGCTTACCCCACATCCATTTCCTCCCTCTTCTTCCCTGTCCATGGAATTCTACATGTATTCAAGTATCTCCTTCCACCCATCAAGTTGGCAAGATAAGTCCCACCTTTGCTCCTGGTTGGATGGAGGATCGTAATAAGTCTACACTGCTCATACTAATCCCATACTTCTGGCTGCTGAGGACTCCAGGAACAGGCATGTGGCCCAATTCTGTCCAGTAAGACCCAAGAGAAAGGCTACTGGGAGATTCTAGAAAATCTTCCTCTTCGTCATCTGGAATAACTGTTATCAGCTTGATCCCAGATTGAGGGAGAAGTTACCCAAAATGTCTGTAGAGCCAGAGAGTTAGAGAAGCAGGATTGAGCCCTGAGCCCCTCTCTCTGGACTCCTTCTGATTCAAGAGAAATGTCCTTGTTGTTTAAGCAAGTTTCAACCTAGGTTTTCTTCTGTCACACTCAGCCCGAAGCAATCAAATTAATAAGATCAGGAGTATAGGAGAAAGGATTTAGCAAGACAGGATCTACCCCCTTCCAGCCTGTTTCATTTGTATTTCTGTCTGGGAAGAGGAGAGATTACCCAGAAGAATAGAAGCCATCTGTGGCTCCCTAGTTTTTCTCTCCCTGAACATTCATTCAATCAGGCCTTTCTGTCTCCTATATATTTTCAGAATCTCTTTTCTTTCTCCTCTCTTCACAAACACTACTTTTGTTTTTAGTTTCACCATATCACATTCTTGAAACATTAAATTGTTTAGTTTCCTATCTCATCTCTCTCCAAGCTTCCTCTCTCTAGTTCATTTTCTAAATAGCTGCCTCAGTGTTCTAAGATGTGAATATGACCATACAGTGTCCTGATACTTTAGAAAAGTTGCCTCCTTATTAACAGCTTTAAGGCAATATGCAAATCTTCCATTCTGCTCTTGGCTTCCTTACCTCCTCACATTCATCCCTCATATCCCACCACTACCACCACCACATCTTCCTATATGGAAGCTGGAGCAGTGTTAGGACATGTGCTCTCTTTCACCTCCCAAGTCAACCCTTCTGCATGGAAGCCTCTCTCCCACCTAGCTGTACCTGGTCACTTTTCCTTGTCTTGAAAGAATATGTAATATAAATGTTATTTCTTCTGAGCAGAAACTCTTGACTCCTGAATCTATACCTAATACTCCTCTGGATTTTGTCATTAGCACATGGCACTGTTTATTTGGCTTTGCCTAAATAATAGGTAGCCCAATAAAACTTTGGCAGGGCTATGGGCCATCATAACATTGAATTAGTGACTTTGGATGTGAGCTCATTTACTTTAAGTCATTCAATTAGAGTGGCTCACAGTTGCCTGGGCAGGTATGAAACAAAACTTATGTTTAATGAATGGTAAGTAACCCAGCAGGTTTTCACCATTCTGGGTAATTTAGGAAAGCATGATGCTGTGATCAAGGCTAAAGGAACACTTCTGAAATCAGTACATTCCGTGCTGGCATCTCTCCTATCTTACCATCCTCTCTCAAAGCAATCAAGGAAGTTAGAAAAGCAAACTTGGGTCACTGTGAAACTGAAACACCCGTACTAGAGCACTCGCAAGTTGGTCACACAATTACATCATAAATCTCCCCCTGATCCTCTTACTCATATCACTAACACATGTTGGCCACCCAGTGTGTGCCATGCTCTGTGCTGCATTTTGGAGAACCCCTCGTGGCAATATCATGTCATCAGTGTCTGCACCAAAACAATGTATACGGCACCAGGGAGAGTTGGTCAGGTCAAATTTAATGAAGACAGACATTTTAAAGTAGGGGAGGGTATTTGGGGCAGAAAGAGCAGCCTGTGCACTTATAAGAATCTAGGAAAATGTTATGTTTAGGGAACTTCACATATGGAGTTTGAGATGATAGGAACCATTGTTGTAAACAAAGTTGGCATTGCAGTTGAAGGATTTTATCTGCCATGTTGGAATTTGGGATTTATCCTGTGGCCAATGAGAAAATTTTGTTGTGGTGGTGAGGGGGGAAGAGGAAGACATGACCAGCTCTGAGGTCTGGAACATAACTTGAATAGCAGATCATAATAGGGACTGGAGAGAAGCTATGAACTAGATCTATTATGAAATTTAAATGGACTTTCCTGAGTTATTTTATGGAATGGCTTAGCTAATAATATTCAAAAAGATGTTATGGTCATCCAAAAAGTAAAACACCTTCTGTTTTAAGGTGTTATATTGAGACTAACTGGTCCCTGAATGTGCTTTTTAGGATTCTAGAGAGCTCTTGTCCTGTAAACTGAATATCAGATAAAGAAACAGTTCAACTTTGTGCTTGGAATTGAAATGTGAGGCCTAAGCTTTCCACTTAAAATATTTTACATTGCTCAAATACGTCACTAGAAGGTATTGAATTGATATACCAAAATGCTGCAGCAAATGTAACATCCATGAGTATCAGAACAAAAGGTTAGTGAAATAGAATTGGAGGCTACCAGTTGCAGAGTACTCATTTGGTCCCCAGACCAGGCAATTCTGTCTCAAAATCAAGTGTGCCCTAATTCAACTTTCTTAATAAGCAGTGCATCTGTCTATATTACCCAAAGCAATTTATAGATTCAATGTAATCCCTATTAAAATACCAATAACATATTTCACAGACCTAAAACATATACTTAAAAAATTCATATGGAACCAGAAATGATCCTGAATAGCCACAGCAATCTTGAGAAAGAAGAATGAAGTAGGAGCAATCGCAATAATGGATATCAAACTATGTTTCAAAGCCATTGTAATCAAAACAGTCTGGTACTGGCATATGAATAGACATAGAGATCAATGGAACAGAATAGAAAGCCCAGAAATAAACCCAGGACCTAAGGTCAACTAATATTTGACAAAGGGGGTAGGAACAATAAATGGAGTGAAAATAGCCTCTTCAACAAGTGGTGTTGAGAAAATTGGACAGGGACATGTTAAAAATGAAACGAGACCACCAACTTACCCCATACACCAGAATAAACTCAAGATAGACAAAACTTGAACAGAAGCTGTACCACCATAAAAGTCCTAGAGGAAAACATGGGCAGTAAAATCTCAGATATCCCACACAGCAATATATTCTCTGATATTTTTCCCAGGGCAAGAGAAATAAAGGAACAAATAAATAAAAGGGACTGCATCAAACTGAAAAGTTTCTGCTCAGCTAAAGAAAACATCAGCAAAACAAAAAGGGAACCATATGGGAAAACATATTTACCTCAGACAAGGGATTGATCTCCAAAATATATAAAGAACTTATATGACTCAACACCAGGGAGGCAGACAAACCCAATTAAAAAATAGGCAAAGGACCTGAACAGACACTTGTCCAAGGAAGACAAGCAAAGGGCCCATAGGCATATGAAAGAATGCTCAACATCACTAGCCATCAGAGAGATGCAAATTAAAACCACAACCAAATACCACCTCACACCAATCAGAATGGCCATTATTAACAAATCAACAAACAACTGCTAGCAAGGATGTAGAGAAAAGGGAACCCTAGTACATTGTTGGTGGGAATGCAAAATGGTGCAGCCACTGTGGAAGACAGTGTGGAATTTCCTCAAAAAACTAAAAATGGAACTGCCTTTTGCCTATCAGCAATTCCACTATTAGGACTATACCTGAAGAACCCTGAAACACCAATTCAGAAAAACTTATGTACCCCTGTGTTCATAGCAGCACTGTTTACAATAGCCAAGTACTGGAAATAGCCTAAGTGCCCATCAATGGATCAGTGGATCAAAAAACCGGTATGTGGGTATGTGTTATATAACAGAATACGATGCAGCAGAAAGAAAAAAGGATCTCCTACCATTTGTGATGGTATCATTGGAGAATATCATGCTTAGTGAAATAAGCCAGGCAGTGAAAAGCAAGTACCATATGATCTCACTTAATTAAGAAAACTAATGAACAAAACAAAGAGACAAACAGGAAGAAAAAAGGAGCAGAATGATGGTGACCAGAGGGGAGCGGGTGAGGGAGAGAAGAGGAAGGCTAATGTGAAAGATTCATGGACAGGGACAATGAGGTGGAAGAGAGGATAGGGAAGGTGGGACAGGGGAGAGCAATGGGGGGAAATAAAACAATTGTAACACAACAAGTTAATAAAAATTAAAAAACAAGGCCATCGTGGAAACTTCCTGTATTAAGTGTTTTATTTAGAGTCCCTACTCTCCCAAGATCAGCTATCAAGATATAACTACTAAAATCCTCTCTGCTAAGGAATGACTAATATAGATGTTCATCAGCCCCAGCTCCACTATTACCCACTCCCCACCACCATGCTACATTTCCACACACATCCCATGCTCACACTTTACTGGAAAGAAGTCTGGGAAATACAGTCTTGATTTCAGGCAGCTGTGGGCCTAAGGAGGAAGAGGGAAAAAGTCACTGGGTACTACTCACTCCCTTTGCCAGTCATTTACAGTTTATATGGGCATTTCCTGTTTTTCTTCAAATTTCAGTTCAATCAGCACCTCCTGAAGGTGCCATGGTTCTGTGAGGTGTTTTGCACAAAGAATCTTATGTATCTCTTACAATTACATGTGTACCGCAAGAGATATTAACCCCATTTTTGTTTCCTCACTTCTGTATTCCTGGAGCCTATATGCCAGTGTCTGGCATATAATTGCCTTCCAATAAATACGTGTAGTTTTTTTAAATGTTAATCTAGCAGACATTTGTTCAGTGTGGTTATTCCTGGAAGCCTAGGCCAAAATTCCCTAAAATTCATCACATTTATAATGGGTGAATTTTGTTGTGTGTAAATTTTGCTTCAGTAAAGCTTGGGTAAAGGTGGAGGAGGACAGTGTCCTCTTTTGGGTACTTTTGTGGCCCTCCTATGTGTTCACTTGTAGGATGGAGGTGACAGCTCCTGCCCCACCAGCAGTTCATGGAAGAGTAGCTATGAAACCACCTGTCATAGCACCCGGCCCAAGGTGGACTCTAAAAAAGTGACCACTATTTCCTCCCTAAGAAATTTTCAGACTGTTTAGATCAGTGAACATTTATAAATGTTTCTCTGCCTATTAATCTGGTTCACCTTCATTTGTACCTATTGGAGTGTGACAGTTTATGTTTGTTCTCCATCTCAGGCTAGAGAACAGGGCAGATATATGGCACACATAGAAATTCACATCAGATAGCTTTCCTGGGACATCAGGCTATTTCATCCCTGCCAGCCAGCTCTCTTGATCATAACTTGCAGCTAGTCCCAACGGTGCAAATGTCATCTGATCTCTCCCAGATCATTTACAGTTCCTAACATGGTGCTGAAATCAAAACAGGGCCCCCATAAATACTGGGGGATTATGGGGGCAGCAAGAACATCCTGCATAAGACAAGTACTATCTGCCACTACAGGTAACACAAGAATATTTAGTATCAGAATACCTTGAAGTCTGTCTTTACAATGACACAATCAACTGCAGAGGCTGAAGGAGGCAAGTGTGGCCTACACATTTCCATGCAGGTGATACCCTATGTTTAAGTACACACCAGATATAGGAATCTCATAACAAGGGGGATGAAAGAAGCCAGACAAAGAGAGTACATATTGTATGATCCATTTATATAAAGTTCAAAATTCACCTTTAGTATTAGCAGGTAGAAGAATGGTTACTTTTGGGTGGGGCAGTGGCTGAGAGGGGCCACAGGGGATGCTTCTGGAATTGTGGGAATCATTTTTTATTTAGGTGATGTGAGTTATGTGGATGTGCTCACTTGGGTGAGAATTCCTCAAGCTATTTTACTTATGATCTGATTAGAACATCAAGTGTAATTTTTTTAACTTGTGGATTTTTAAAAATGACATATAATTCACATACTATAAACTTCACCCTTTAAAATATATAATTCAGCAGTTTTTCGTATATTCATTGAACAACTATCACCATTATCTAATTCCAGAACATTGCCATCCCACCAAAAAGGAACCCTGTACCCAATAGCAGACGCTCTCCACCTCCTCTCCTCCCTGCTCCTGGCAGCTATTAACTTATTTTCTATCTCTATAGATTTGTTTATTCTGGACATTTATATAAATGATTAATACAACATGTAACTGGCTTTACCCACCTATTGTAATGTTTTCAAGTTTCATCCAGTATTGTAACATTTGTCAATACTTACTCCTTTTTATGGCTGAATAATGTAGATAGACCATATTTCGTTTATCTTTAATCACATGAAGGACTCTTGGGTTGTTTTGCTTTTGGTCAATTGTGAAAGATGCTGCTATGAATATTTGTGCACAAGTTTTTGTGTCTTCAGTTCTTTTGTAATTTAGCTAGTAGTGTAATTGCTGGATACAAGGTTGAGAAGACATGTCTGGAGCAGATATTCTTGCCTTGTTTTTGATCTTAGGAGAAATGTAGCCTTTATCAAGTTGAAGGAGTTTCCTTCTTTTTCTAAGTTATTAAATGTTTTTAATATGTAAGGTGTTGGAACAGAAATAGAAGCGAAAAAACAAATCCCATTTACCATAGCAACAAGAAAAATAAAGTACCTAGGAACCAACTTAACTAAGGAGGTAAAAGACCTGCACTCAGAAAATGATAGAACAATGAAGAAAGAAATCAAGGAAGACACAAATAAATGGAAGCATATACCATGTTCATGGATGGGAAGAATTAACATCATTAAAATGTCCATACGACCCAAAGCAATCGACATATTCAATGCAATCCCAATTAAAATACCAATGACAGACTTCACAGAAATTGAAAAAATACTTCAAAAATTTATATGGAGCCAAAATCACCCACGAATAGCCACAGCAATCTTGAGAAAGAAGAACAAGGTAGGAGGAATCACAATCCCGGACATCAAACAGTATTACAAGGCTACTGTCATCAAAACAGCATGGTACTGGCATAAGAATAGACATATAGATCAAAGGAACAGAATAGAGAGCCCAGAAATTAACCCAGGACTCTATGGTCAACTCATATTTGACAAAGGGGGAAGGAACATCCAATGGAGTAAAAACAGCAGTCTCTTCAACAAATGGTGTTGGGACAACTGGACAGCAACATGCAAAAAGATAAAACTAGACCACCAACTTACACCATACACCAAAATAAACTCAAGATGGATAAAGGATTTAAACATAAGCAGTGCCACCATAAAGGTCCTGGAGAAAAATATAGGCAGTAAACTTTTGGATATCCTACGCAAAAATATGTTTACTGATACTTTACCAAGGGCAAAGGAAATCAAAGAACGAATCAACAAATGGGACTATATCAAATTGAAAAGTTTCTGTTCAGCTAAAGAAAATATCAGCAAAATTCAAAGGGAAACAACTCTATGGGAAAACATAATTGTCAATGATACCTCAGACAAGGGTCTGATCTCCAAAATATATAAAGAACTAATGCAACTGAACAGCAGGGAGACAGACAGCCCAATTAAAAATGGGCAAAGGACCTGAACAGACAACTCACTGAGGAAGATATACAAAGGGCCCAGAGGCATATGAAAGAATGCTCAACATCACTAGTCATCAGAGAGATGCAAATTAAAACTGCCTTAAGATACCACCTCACACCTGTCAGAATGACAATCATCAGTAAATCAACAAACAACAAGTGTTGGCGAGGATGCGGGGTAAAGGGAACCCTCATACACTGTTGGTGGGAATGCAGGCTGGTGCAGCCACTGCGGAAAACAGTATGGGGTTTCCTTAAAAAACTAAAAATGGAACTGCCTTTTGATCCAGCAATTCCACTACTTGGACTATACCCAAAGAATCCTGAAACACCAATTCATAAGAACCTATGCACACCTATGTTCATAGCAGCCCTATTTACAATAGCCAAGTGCTGGAAACAGCCTAAGTGCCCATCAGTGGATGATTGGATCAAAAAACTTTGGTACATTTACACAGTGGAATTCTATGTAGCAGAAAGAAAGAAGGAACTTGTACCCTTTGCAACAACATGGATGGAACTGGAGAATATTATGCTTAGTGAAATAAGCTAGTCAGTGAAGGACAAATATCATATGATCTCACCCATTACGGGACAATAATGAACAAAACTAACAACAAGCAAAACAGAACCAAGTATATGAATACAAGGAATAGGCCTTCAGTGGTCAGGGGAACGGGGTAGAGGGGAGGGGGAGGTAGAGGCAAAGAAGGGGAGCAGCTTAGACAAGAACCTAATATAAAGGAACCATGGACATGGACAACAGGTGTGATTGATTTTGGGGGGAATGGGTGGGTGGGGAGGGGGACAGAGGGGAGCAAAAAGGGGATGGATGTAATACAACAACAATAAAATTAAAAAAAAAAAGAAAAGAAACTTAAAAAAAATATGTAAGGTGTTGGATTTTTGTCAAATGTCTTTTCTGTGTCTATCAAAATGATCATGTGATTTTAGTCTTTATCAGTAAGGTATGTTCTGTTGATTTTGTAAGTTAAATCTTACATTTTGAGATACACCCCACTTAATTATGGTATGTAATATTTTTTATATATATTGCTAGATTCAATTTGTTAGTATTCTGTTGAGAAGTTGCTTTTATTCATAAGGCACGTTGACTTTTTCTTGCAATGTTTTTGGTTTAGGTATTAGGGAAATTCTGGCCTCATACATTGAGTTGGGAAGTATTTCCCCCTCTTCCATTTTTCCAAAGAGCTTGTAAAGATTTGGCATTAATTCTTCTTTATCCATAAGGTCAACAGAGTTTAGGCTTTTCTTTTGAGAAAGTTTTTGACTTACTAATTCAACTGCTTTATTTGTTATAGATCTATTCAGACTTTTTACTTCTTCTTTAATCAGTTGGAATTGTGTGTCTTTCTAGGACTTTGTCCTTTTCATTGAGATTATTAAATTAGTTGGCATAAAACTGGTTATATCATTTCTATATAATCCTGTTAATTTCTGTAAGGTCCATAGTGATGCTCTCTCTTTTATTCTTGATCTTAGTAACTTGAGTTTCTCTCTCTTTCTTGGTTTAAAGATTCATCAATTTTGTTACTTTAAAAAAATAAATAGGCCTGGCTGGTAGCACAGTGGATAAGGCACTGGCCTGCGAACCCAAATGTCGCTGGTTCGATTCCCAGCCAGGGCACATAACCAAGTTGTAAGCCAGGTCTCCAGCCAGGTCCCTAGCTGGAAGCAGGTGAAAGTCAACCATACACTGGTGTCTCTCTCCCTCTCTGCCTCTCTCTCCTCCCCTCTCTCTGGAACTAATAAATAAAATATTTTAATAAAAAAATAAAAACCTAACTTTTAGTATATTGTATTCCCTGTGTTCTTGAAAAGTTTTGATATTCTGCTTTTGTTACATATAGTGTTATTTACATAACAATTAGGTTTAATTTGTTCACAATGTTCAAATCTTCTATATCTTTACCAATTTTCTTCTACAAGTGATTGAGAGTGGGGTATTGACATCTTCAACAATAATTGTTGAATTATCTATTGCTTATTAAACTTTTGTTATTTTTTCCATATATTTTGGAACTCCATTATTACATGTGTATACATTCATAATTGTTATGGTTCTTTTTTTTAATTTTATTGTTGTTGTATTACATCCATCCCCTTTTTGCTCCCTGTTATGGTTCTTAATGTACTGAGCTTTTTAAAAAATTTTTATTGTTGTTGTATTACATCCATCCCCTTTTTCCTTCCCTCTGTCCCCTTCCCCACCCACCCACTCCCCCACAAAGTCAATCCCACTTGTCTTTGTCCATGTTCTTCCATACTAGGTTCTTATCTAAACTGCTCCCCTTCTTTGCCTCTTCCTTCCCCTCTCTCCATCCCCCTTGCCCCTGCCCACTGAAGGCCTAATCATTGTATTCATATATCTGGTTCTGTTTTGCTTGTTGTTTGTTTTGTTCATTATTGTCCTGTAATGGGTGAGATCATATGGTATCTGTCTTTCATTGACTGGCTTATTTCAATAAGCATAATACTTTCTAGTTCCATCAATGTTGTTGCAAAGTGTATTGAGCTTTTTATCATAATAACATATCTTTTTTTGTTTCTAGAAATAGTTCCAGTCATAAAGTTTATTTTATCTGATATTTATATAGGCACTTAGGCTTACCTATATTTTTCCATTTCCCAAGGCATATTTTATTTTCATTTACTTTTAAACTACTTGTGATTTTCATCTAAAATGTATCTGCTATAGACAAAATACAGAAGGATCCTGTTAGTTAAATTCAATCTGACAATCTCTGGTCTGTGATTGACATGTGTAGTCAATTCCCATTAATGTGATTAGTGATATGCTTGGATTTCCATCTGCCATTTTGCTATTGATTTTCTGTATACCTCTTGCCCTTTTTTGCTCCCCTTTCTAACTTTTACTATCCTCTTTCATGCTAAACAAATATTTTATAGCATATTATTTTTAACGCCTGTTGATTTTTAACTACGTACTTTATTTCTAAGAGGTTGCTTTAGAAATTACAATAGGCATAATACTGCTTTAGAAATTACAGTAGGTAAAATATAGCAATTTTCTTCCAATACAGTTTTACTTCCCTCCTTTTTCCAATATTATTGGAAAAATGTATCGATACTATATTTTAGTCATATATATATATCTATATATGCTACAGACCCAACAACATATTATAGTTATTGATTTATATAATTTTATGTTTTTAAAATAAATTGAGAGTAGATTATAGAAATCTACCTATAATACAGTCTTTTATAGTCATCAACAAAATGACATTTTCTAGAGTTCCTCAAATACTTTGCAGTTACCATCTGATGTTATTTTCCTTCAGGTAGAAAACTCCTTTTTAGTATTCCGTGTGACACAGATCTGCTAACAACAGATCTGCTAACAAATTATCCCAGTCCTTGGTTACCTGGGGATTTTTTTATGTCTTTAGTTTTTAAAATAATTTTGTTAGATAAAGGAATGTCAAATATACCATTGAGCCCATCTAATGAATTTTTTATTTTGGTTATTATTTTTTCCAAGTATGGAATTTCCTGTTGGTCCTTTTATTATAGTTTTAATTTTTTGTTTTCGTTTTCCTATCTGTCCACATATTTTCCTTTAATTCTCTAAAGATGGTTTTCTTTAAGTATTTGGAAACAATTATAATAGCTGCAAAGTATTTTTCTACAAAATCCAGTATCTAGACACATTCAGAGTTAGTTTCTATTGACTATGTTTCCTGGACTATGGGGTCACACTTTCCTGTTTCCTTAACTATGTCATACATTTTTTTGTTGAAAATTGGACATGTTGGATAAATATTGTAGTAACTCTGAGTTCTAATTTTTATCCTGTATCCCACATGTCATTTGTGTTTTTCTGGGGTTGACTATTTTATATATTTAAATTTATTGCCACATACTTAGAGAACCCAAAATCTATTTTAGAATATTAAAATTCAAATGAGTATAGGAGAGTAAAAATTCTTCTATTTTGAAACGAAGTGTTTTATTATTTTCAAAATGGCACTTTTTAAAAAGAGATCATAGGTAATTTATGATACAACTCTATAAAAAAGAATGAGTACATTCTTTGTGTACTATTTTGGAAAGATAGCTAAGATAAGCTTATAAGTTTAAAAAACAAGTGGGATTGACTTTGTTGGGGAGTGGGTGCATGAGGAAGGGGACAGAAGGGAGTAAAAAGGGATGGATGTAATACAACAACAATAAAATTAAATTTAAAAAAACAAACAAACAAAAAATAAGGTATGCAATGGTATGTATACTGTGCTCCCTTTTATATATGTGCTACCACTGGTTTGCATGTACCTAAATTATTTCTGGAAGACAACTTGGATGTTGGGAGAAATGGGTAGCTGAGGAATAGGAGTGGAAGAAAGAATTTTTACTCTTCTATACTCTTGAATTTTAATCTTTGAAAAGAAATTTGGATAGAGCTTTCTAACTTATAATAATAACCATTTAATACATACTCATAATGTGCAGGCATTTAGTAACTTATTGAGTCCTCACAATAATTCTAAGATATAGATATTATTTTAAGCCCCATTTTACAGGTATGGAAACTGAGGTAGAGACCACCACAAAGCTGGATATCCAAGATCTCAAAGCCAGTAAGTGGTAGAAATGGTTCTGGGACCCAGACTCTTAAGATCCCATTTGATAAGCAGCACCTTGCCCAGCTTCCTCTTGTTATTATTATTTTTTAAAATCCTCACCCAATGACATGTTTATTGATTTGAGAAAGATAGAGAAAGGCATCAATGTGAGAGAAAATTTACAGGCCTCCTGTAAATGCCCTGATTGGGGATCAAACCCACAACCTAGGTGTGTGCCCTGACCAGGGATGGAACCCACAACATTCTGGTGTGTAGGCTGGTGCTTCAACCACCTTAGGCACCCAGTCAGGGCTCAGCTTCCTCTTCTCCATATGCCACTCAGAACATAGAAAAGTTATTCATTAGGTGTGCACTGCCTATCTCACAAGATTCTAAATTTTATGCAAGGAAGGACTCATATAATAGATGCTCAGTAAATATTTTTCTTTATGGATATAATTATATTATATATATATATAATAATATGTAAAAATATGTATTTTGTCCATTATCACTTAACCTTCTTATACTCAGTAAATATTTTTGAACCAAAGAATTAATTATCCTCAGAATATTTTCTTTAAGCCTTCTGGTATAAAATCTGTATCTTCTCAGGTCACCTTGAAAATAACACAAGACACATTTCAAAAGGTTAGAGACCCTATAGGATGGTTTAAGACAAAATGTTCTGATCTCTTCTTAATCTCCAGGAGTTGTCTGACAACCTCTTGCTTCCAGCTCTGAGCACACAGCCTTCTCAGAGGTGTGTCCCTAGGATATGTGGCTTATGTATATTCAACCTATGTTCAGGCACATTTGTGTACATCCAAAGGGTTAAAAGTCACCCAGTCTTTTTGGTTCCTAACCTCTTGTTCAGGCTGTATTCTCAGAGGCTTCTCACCTGTCTATACTCATCTCCTTCCCCTGTTCCTTATGCCAGTGAGAGCCCAAGAGTCATAGAGATTATCTATTGAAGCCCAACAAACCATTACTCACTGATTCCAAGATGTGTTTTTCAATTTAAACATCTCTGAAATCAGATGCCTCATATTGTCAATGATAAGAAAGCCTTGTAGGCCCTGGCTGATGTGGCTCAGGGGACTGAGCACTGGCCTGCAACTCGAGGGTTGCTGGTTTGATTCCTAGTCAGGGCACGTATTCAGGCTGCAAGCCAAGTCTCTGGCCAGACCCTCAGCTGGAGGCAGGTGAAAGGCAACCATACATTGATGTTTCTCTCCCTTTCTTTCTCCCTTCCTTCCCCTCTCTCTAAAAATAATGAATAAAATCATTTTCATAAATAAATAAAAAAAAGCCTTGTGTCATCATTTACTGTAGTTTTTTTTTTCTTTCTTAGTAATCAATGCAACTTCTCATAATAGTTGGCATCTTAGAGTTGGTGAAATACAGTTGGTAAATGCCTGGATTGCAGGTTTAGTCCTCAGTTGCAGCACATACAGAAAGTGGTCAATAGCTGTTTCTCTCACATCAATGTTTCTCTCCTTTTCTTTCTTCCTTTCTTCCCCTCTCTCTAAATATCAAAAATAAGAATAAATTTAAAATGGTATTTATAGCTCTTATTATATGCTACACACTGAACATAGGCTGCCTCTCCTCTCTATAACAACCAGGAAAGGTAATTTTCTTTAATTACAGAATGGAGAAATTGAGGATTAGAGAAATCAGGTAACCGGGCCTTGCTTATGTCCCCCTTTCTAGCCAAATGTGTCATCTGTCTGCCCTTCTCCTTATTTAAAAACATTTTCCTGAGGCTGAAGGGTATACATGTATTCCTTCTGAAGTCCTCCCATCAGAGGCCTCCCTTCTTCAGTCATAGTCACATATTATTATAGCAAGTAATGACTAATTTACCAACTGCCCAGAGGTTATTTGCATGAGAGCTCAATCTGAGAATACCTGCAGCTGCATGTTCTGCAAATATTCGAGACTAGGCAAGTTCACTCAGGATTCTGGCAGACAGAAGAAAACAGGTGAACCATTAGGATGTCTGGCATTCCTTTATTCCAGAGTGGGGCAATCTGCACTAGTAGAAAGTCCTGACTCCCTTACATACTAAGTGTACACAAAGAAGGCTACCTGCCACAGTATGACATCACTCATCACATAATAGAATATTTCTGTGCATGCAAGTTCTAGCCACGGTTGCATAAGCACCACTGAGTCATTCATACCTGGATACCTGGGTGAGGGAACCTAACTGACTTCATTTTCCTCACACGCAACCACTTCAGGATTTCTCACCATACAATCTACACAAGAGCGGTCTTATGCGAGGGCCCCTTGTCAAGGAGGGCCAAACCCTGCACCCATAATCTACAAACACAATACAGGCTGCAACAGCAAGCAACTAGCAAACAAGCACTGTCCCCTAGAACAGCAAGGGCTTATCGCCATTTAGAGGTTAGAGATGCTCAAAATTCTTGTGATGGGTCACCGATCAACAGCATGTAACTCAGAGGACAATGCTTGCAAAGCTTCACTTACATTATGGTGAATATCTGGAATATGTACATATAGCATTTAGCTCTGACTAGGTCACATATCTCACCCTGCGAGGCTGTAAGCATAGCTAGAGTCATACAATTCTGCAGAGATACTTTCCACAACTAATCTACCTCCCCATTTAGGAAGCTCAGAGACTCATTCATTGAGTTCAATATTTGAGCAATATATAAGGCCAAAGCTTCTGTTATTATAGATGCAGCTTGAGGAGAAAAAGTAGCTAATGAGTGTCAGGTCCTTCAGCTTTTGGACCAGTAGATTCTAATAGAGGAGAGGCCTCTGGTCTGGTGACCGGCATACGCAGAGCCTTGAGGATATTTGACATGCTTTATTGAAGGCAGAAGGGCAGGCTTCAAGAAGAAGGCACACTGGCCAGGCAGCAAGGGTGTCAGCGTCCCCTCACATGGTTATCCCATCCTTATCACAGCTGCACTTAGGTTAATAACCGTAGGGAGAGTCTAGGCATCCCAGCACCCACACTCCTTTCTATGCAGCCAATGGTTTGTAGGGGTGTCTACATTCCAAGCATGGTTTTCCCCGCCTGTATAGAAGCAGTGCGTGGATAGTTTACAGTAAGGGCATCTTATATACCCTTCGGAACAAAAAAGGCCCTATACACACTAGAACAAAGGCAACACCTGCATGCTCAGGGTTACTATGGTGGCTATTCTTGGGACTCAGTGTTCTGGGGCTCTGGAATAAGGTTGGCTTCAAGGCTATACCCTCAGCTGATCCAGCTGGAAGGTCCAACCATGCATAGACACAGAGATTCCTCAGGCCTGGCAATAGGTAGCACCACCAGAGTACACTTTACCCAGTGTTGTGCCTTTAATGCTTCCCAATTGGTTTACCAAGGTTTTCTGAACTCAGGCAGGGAGGTAAGGCCATCCCCAGGTACAGCGGCTGGTCCAATTACCAGGTAAATAAGGCCACCTGTGTGATCACACATCTAAAGGGCTTTAGTGGGAACTGTGGCCCACCCATTAGCCCATGCTTCCCAATGATGCTTTCTAGTGTGCTTCTGACACAAATTATTTGAGCTTTCCCTCTAAGATTCTTAATACAGAGGAATTGGTCCAGCTAATTCCACAACTTCTGCCATGAGCCACCCCAAACTATCCTGTATGACATTGCCAATTAATGGTCAGGATTAGTTATACCATTGCTCTGTTCCAGCATAGATGTCAGCCCAAATTGCATTCCATAGGTCATGTGTGCTGTTCCATTGGTTCTGTAGCCAGGTCCAATTTGCTGCAGAGGCTGGAGACATGCAACATGGGAGACTAGCAGACGTGCTAGGTGGAATTTCAGTACAGATCCAGAAGGTTGATTTGTTAGCTACTGAGGCACACATATACTGCCTGTGTCCTTCAAAGATATCTCAGCCTGCTGGCAGAGGCCTATGTCCTTGAAGGATATCATAGCCTGTTCATGAGAACCTGGTAACTTTTCTCTTTCAGTAAGCCTCTCTGTTCTCAGAACCAATTCCCCCAAAGTCACCAACAAAGAATCTCTTCAACTCCTTCCCCCTTTTCCTCTTTAAAAACCCCTGCCTTCCGTTTTTTAGCAGCTGACAATTTCCTGCCTTCCTGATCTCAGCCCTCTTGTGCAGCTAGAAACATAAATCTTTTAAATTCATGGCCTGTTCCCTTGTGGTTTCTCCTCTTACTCTCGTTGGACCTAACACTGGGCATCCTTAGTCTGCACATGCAGCCAAATAGGAGCATAAGTCTGGCAAGTGCTCCCACTGGGGCTGGTCCTCCCATACTACTTTTCTTATTCAGGGTTCAAAAGACAGTCCATTGGCATTTTATCCAGTCTCTCAATGTAGAGGTGGCAGCTGTGGCTTGCAAACCCTGTTTTAATAAGCCATTATAACTTTCAATCATTCCAGCAGCTTAGGGGTGATAAACTGCATGAAATTTCCAGTCTATCTGCATGTCTCTGGCCCACTATTGCACTGGGGCACCAATAAAATGCTCCCCTGATCTTTCTCACTAATCAAGGATCACCCATAGGCAGCACATAAGCACTTAAGCACAGCAAGTACTGCTTTCTGATCTGGGTGGCATGCAAGGTATGTAGCCAACAACCCTATGGCTTTGTCCACACATGTAATGGCATACTTATACCCTTCTGAACTAGGTAAGGGTAAGATCACATCAACCTGCCACTGAGTTAGTGGTACTTGTCCCTGCATCACTTGTTCAGTAGTTCCTGTGGGCCTTCAGGGATGCTCTCATGAACAAACAGCACAGGTTTCACAAGCTTCCTTAAGGCCACAGGTAGTTCCCAAGCTTTTATAGTCAGCCACATGGTCTTTTGCCCAGCATGCAAAAGATGTCGGTGCAACCATGAGGCAACTTCTTTCCCTGATGGGCTTGTGAACACTGTTTCTAGCCATCTCACTTTGGCTAGAGTATCAGCCTCATCATTTCTGGGAGAGGCTAAGGGTGTATGCCCCATCACATGATACACAGTAATCTGCTTCTGGTGGCCTAACTGCCATGTCTTGTCATGAAGTCTGTCTCCACAATGGCCTATATATAACCATCCATTGATTAACATGCCACATAAAGATCCATGACATTAATCCTTGGTACTCTGCCCAACTTTCCATGCAGATTGTTAAGGGTGGTGCCTCATTTGCAGCCACGAGCCACATGGTCTGCAGTTCAGCCCACTGGCTACTCTGACCAAAACCAGTATCAAATCATATAGTGTCGGTTTCTGGATGGATTGCTATAGTAGTCTACATGGTGGGCTGGCCTCTGCTCAACCAATCTGTGTACCAAGCATCCATAGGGATGGGTGCCTTTCCTTCATGGAAAGAACTTTGGTTTCATTTCTTCTACTGTGGCAGGAGCAATAGCCTTCTTAGCAACATAGGTCACTGGACCCAATACCTCCAGCAATTCAGCACACAGAGAGCTAGTTGAAAGAGTACTCCTTTGCTGCAGACAAGCCCCCAACTTGGGTGTCTAGGCTGCCCCACTGCATGGGTGATATATCCAGTCTTGCACCCATCCCACAATAGAATAAGTGGTCTTTACCATTACAGGAGCAGTTCCTATTATAGCTTCCATGGCTAACAGAGCAGCATACACTGCCACTACTGGCTTCTCAATTAAGTAGTGTCAGACTTTGGCTCCTTTCTGCAATTGGGACCAAAACCCTAAGAGTTGCTGCAGCTATTCTGAATGCTGTCAAAGGCCCCATCCAAATCCTCCTGTGTCACTTGCACATCTAATTCACAGGGTCTAGTAGGATCTAGAGTATGCAATGTCTGAGCACATTTAATGACACATTTTGCTCCCTAGAAAATGCTTGTTCCACAGTTGGGACCCAGTCACACCTTGCCCCTTTCATTACCAGTGTATAGAGGGGGCAAATTATCTGAGCCAGGTGTGGTATGAACACTCTCCAATACTCAAGCAAACACAGAAATGTCTGTAGTTGTTTTATCATGGTGGAGGTAGGATACACCTGAATTTCATCTATTACTGCATCAGGGATAACTTTTGTCTTACCTGACCAAACAGTCCCCAGGAACTTGACAGCTTACCCAGACCCCTACAACTTGGCTTCATTGACTGCCTAGCCACATATCTTCAAGCATGACAACACTCGTAGTACCATTTTCTCTAATTGTGTAAGAGAATCACTGGTTAGCAAAATATCATCAATGTAGCAGAAGAGGCACATCACAGCAGGCCACAGCCACTTGTCCAGGTCCTCTGCTACAATCCCATGGAAAATGATCAGACCATGAAGAAAGCCTTGCAGGGGCACTGTGAAGGTCCATTGGTGGCCTTCCCATGTGAAGGAAAATTGGTCCTGACTCTCTGGATCGATGTCAATTGGAGAAAAAGGTGTTTGGAGGACTTCCAGCCAAGATGGAGGTGTAGGTAGATACACTGCATTTCCCTTACAACTAGAAGAAATTTGAATCTACCTGAAAACTAAATAAAAACAATGCAGAAATTTCAGAAAATTAAACTACATGGAAATGCACAAATGAAAAAGTGAAGAAAAACTCAGGTGCACAGGTAGGAGGGGTGGAGCTGAGCAGGAGATTGGCAGCAGCAACACCAAAGCTGAAGTCACAGCAAAAAGTGCAATCATACATTTAAATCTGGGAAACAATTCTGAGGCCAAACTGCACAGCCCACAGTTCCTGCACAAGGAAATACAGAGCCATATTGCTTCTGACTTTGAAAACTTGTGGGAGTTGGGGTAGAAGAAGAAATAGCCAGTCTCAATGGGCAAGCAAAATTGTTCCCTCTCAGAGCCCTCCCCCACATATAGCACCACAATGTGGTGAAACACATCACCCCAAACTGAGATTCCGAAGGCTCCACCCCTTATAATATAACAAGTGCAACAGAACTGCCTAAGACACAGGCAAACTGCCAAGCTGAGGAGACAGAGAAGTATGGCCCAAAAGAGGGAGCAGATAAAGGTGCCAGTGGGAGAAATGATAATGAAGAGATAGCCAACCTAACAGAGAAGAAGATAGCCAACCTAACAACAGATGCATAGTTCAAAACACTGGTGATTAAGATACTCACTCAGACTTGACAGGTATACCTAAATATAGCAAATGCAGAAAGGAATAAATGAAGTCTAGGCTATGTGAAACAAAGAAAATTCCACATGAAACCAAGGGTGAAGGGAAGAAAACTAGGGTTGAAATCAATGATTTGGAACATAAAGAAGAAATGAGCAATCAACCAGTACAGAAAGAGGAAATAAGAATTGAAAAAAAAAAAAAAAATGAGGAGAGACCTGGGAACCTCTGGGACAACTTTAAATGTGCTAATACCCAAAGCATAGGGGTGCCAGAAGGAGAAGAGGAAGAGTAAGAAGTTGAAACATGTATGAAAAATAATGAAGAAAACTTCCCTAATTAGGCAAAAGAAAGAGACATACAAGTCCAGGAAGCACAGAGAGTCCCAAACAACCAACACCTAAGGAGGACCACACCAAGAAACATCATAATTAAAATGCCAAGGATTAAAGATAATCTTAAAAAGCAGCCAGAGAAAAGAAGAGAGCTACTTACAAAGGGGTTCCTATAAAACTATCAACTGATTTCTCAAAAGAACCTTGGCAGGCAAGAAGGTCCTGGCAAGAAGTATTCAGAGGGATAAAAAGCAAAGATCTACAACCAAGATAGCTTTGCTGAATGAACTCTATTCAGCAAAGCTATCATTCAGAATGAAAGAGCAGATAAAGTGCCTCCTAGACAAGGTAAAGCTAAAGGAGTTGATCATCATTCAAACCACTATTATATGAAATGTTAAAGGGACTTGCTTAAGAAACAGATGACCAAAATTATGAACATTAAAAAGACAACAAACTCAAAACTATCAACAACAGAATCTCAGAAATAAAAACAAAAACTAAGCAGACAATCAGAGAGGTCACAGAAACATAGATATGGGGAACATTGGGGGATATCAGCTGGGAGGAGGAAGGAGAAGAAGGGGGAAAGAGTGCAGGGATTAAGAAGCATAGTTGGTGGGTGCAGAATAGACAGGAAGCCCTGGATGGTGGCACAGTGGATATGGTGCCAGCTTGCTAACCCAAAGATCACTGGTTCGATTCCTAGCCAGGGCACATAGCCAGGTTGCAAGCCAGGTCTCCAGCCAGCTCTGTAGCTGGAAACAGGTGAAAGGCAACCATACATTGATATCTCTCTCCCTCTCTGCCTCTCTCCCTTCCCCTCTCTCTGGAAATAATAAATAAAATATTTCAAAAAAATAGTACAGGAAAAGGTAAAGCTAAAGAACTCATATGCATGGCCCATGGATATGAACTAAGAGGGATGGGATTGCTAAAGGGAGGGGGCTGCTGGCAGAAGAGAGTAAAGGGAAAAGAAATTGGGACAAATGTAAGAGCGTAATCAATAATAAAAAATTTTTGAAAAGAAAATAATTTATTGTATAAAACTTTTAATTACCATAATGTATCAAAATATGTTAGCTGTCATATCTTCAAAATATTTTTATTTTAAAATAATTTTAGACTAATGGAAAATTTTCCAAAATAGTACCGAGTTACCATATACTATTGCCCCATTTCCCCTAATGTTAATATCTTATATAGCCATGGGACAATGATCAAATCCAAAACATTAACAATGTTACCAAACTATGAATTAAAATTATAGACCTTATTTGAATTTCACTGTTTATTTTTTCACTAATATCCTTCTTCTCTTCCAGTATCACACACTGCATTCAGTTTTCATATGTCTTCAATTTAATCTATGACAGTTTCTTAGTCTTCCTTGTTTATTATAGCCCTCAGATTTTTTAAGCATACTGGTCAGTTAATGTGTAGCATGTCACTCAGTTTGGGTTTGTCTGATGTTTTCTCATTATAAAGTTATGCATTTTTGACAATAATTTTACAGAAGTGATATACTGCCCATCTCAATGCATTCTATTGGGAGAACATATGTTGACATATCTTCTTGGTGAATATTGACATTGATCACTTGTCAAGGTGATATTTATAGACTTTCTCCACAGTGAAGTTACTGGTTTTCCATTTATAATAAATATTCTGGGGAGACATTTTGACACTAGATGTTATATCCTTTGTTTGTTCATTTCTATTGGTTATCAGTTTCTTAACATTCCAAAAGGGTTTTTAGGGTGACTAAGTAATGACTCTAACAATGACAAAGGGTCTAACTTATAAACATTTAAAATTATTCTCCAATTTTTATTTCCTAATGAGATTTACACTCCTTTTAATCACATGAGGAAAGCAATTGGTCCCCCACATTTGAAGGCTTATATACATCTAGGACTTTTATACATGTAGGACAATCAATGCTCAGGATGTTTTACATATTTTTCTTTTTCTTTTGTTTGTTTTATTAATGCATATTATGTGAAATTTCCTGGGTCCAAGAGGCTGGAGAAAGAAGCTGACAACAATTTCATCATCTGTTACATCAGAGTCTAAGGGAACTTACAATGGAGGTACATCTTGGATGGTGGCAAGACCATACGCACCATATGGCAGATGTTAAAGGGTTATGTAGGATAGTCAGGATAGATAGAGACATTGGGGCATGAGGTGCCCCAGATCAGGCGAAAATGACTTATGTACTTTGCTAGGGTCAAAGCCTTTCCAGGAATCAACACACCTAAGGCACAGCAGAGGGATCAGATAGTCTCTGAGGAGATTTAGGGGAAGTGATATTTCTGCTGACCCAGATCTAGCTGGATCCAGCATGAGGGACCAGCAGCAGTCAGGAAGGGTTAAGCAGCAGTCATGTCATGAAATAGTTTCTCCTCCACAATGCATTAACTGTGAATTTGAGGAATGGACTTGATGCTATCCAAATTTTGTTGCCATACTATTTCCCTCAAGGAAAACATTTATCACACCAGCAGTATTCAGTTAAATGTGTTACCACCTTTAACCAGTATTAAGAAATGATCAGTCAACATGGTAGAAGCCAATATTCTTTCTTATTACTGCCTGTGGTGGACAGCAAAATGACCTTTGTCTGCACAAAGATGTTCATGTGCAAATGCCCAGAATCTGAGTGAATATGCTACCTTAAATGGCAAAAAGGATCTATGATTAAAGATCTTGACATGGGAAGATTACCCTGGATTATCCAGGTTGGCCAAGTGTAATTACAAGAGTCTTTAGAAGGGAGAGGCAGGAAAGTCAGAGTCAGGGAAGGAGATGTGACCAGGGAAGCAGGCAACAGGGAAAAAGAGATTTGAGATTCTACACTGCAGGTTTTGAAGATGGGAGGAGAGGATCACAAGCAATGCAAGCGATCTTGAGAAGCTGAAAAAGACAAGGAAGTGGATTCTACCCTTGAACCTCCAGAAAGAAGTCAGCTTTGCTAGTCGAGGAGGAAGAAACTTTCTTCTACCTTCAAGGTTCTTCTGGCTGGTTCTAATAATCAAATAGAAATGAGATAGATTAACAAGAGAAAAATGATTGAAGTTAACACATACATATGTATGGGAACCCCACATATGTGAGAGAGTGAGAGGCACCACATGCAGAAGAGGCTCAGAGAAAGGGGGATTGAGGTACATGAGCTATTCTGAACTGAGGATGAGGTAAGTTGCCTTGAAGGCTTCAGAGGGTCATTGAAGCATGATAAGAAAAGCAAAATATAAGTTTTCTCTGCCCTATAGATATGTCAAAAGAGTTTATCTCTGATAACATCTTATTATAGGTAAGGCCCTTTATTTTAGTTCTTCTAGGTAATTAAGTGGGGCAAAAGTTAATCTTGCTGAAGTTGCCTCAAGTGGCTAAGGTTGCCATAGGTTCAAGCAATCCCTATACCACAGAGGCACATCTTGGGGTGGCTCATTCTGAATCCCCACATCAACATTACGCTTTTAGGCCCACAAGACCCATGTGGACTTTTAACCTCCAGAATGATAATAAATTCATGTTGTTTTAAGCCACTAAATTTGTGGTAATTTGTTACAGCAACAATAGGAAACTAATACACTGCCTCAAAAATTATTTATCTATTTTTTATTTGTCAGTAATGTGTATCTGAGTGATATAAAATTTGAAATATAAATTAAGTGCTTTATTATAAATATACCTGAATTTTTTCAATCTGTGCCATCCATGGCACCCAGAAAGATAATATATCTTTATTAATTCTAGAAAATAAAATTGAGTAATTGTATCTGAGTAAACCAGATGCCACATTTATTTATTCACAGTGAATTCTCAAGACTCTGTCACTTATATTATTTCAAATCTGCAATAATTGACTAGAGCAGGTCATTAGATAGATATACTTTGACAAGTTCTGGTTTTGTGTAATTAAACATGAAGAGACGAAATGGGACATTTGGGTCTATATTTCTTAAATCAAATTATAAATAAGTTACAATATTACTGTCACATAAACCAATATACATGAGATATTACCATTTTTATGCCTTAGCAGTTTGAGATCATTTCTGAAAACAACTACTAATGATTTAATTTTACATTTTAGAGAAAAAGCAGTGAAAAGAACAGACAAGAAATTAAAAAGATATCTGCTTTCTTTTTTATTTTTGATTGTCCCAATTTTATATTAATTGAAAGAAGTTTTTCCAAAATATACTTTCTAACACTTTCTGAAGCAGTGATATTCCAGATAATGAAAAGCTACCAGAATCTGCTGCTCATCTACATGGACAATCAATATATGTATAGGGTGAGCATGATCAATTGACAATAACTTTGCATCTCCTTATTTCATTTTCTTCTTATTAACTTTGAAAAATTATGTTTCTAAGGTTATGATTTAACATCATTCTTTCAGATATCAAGTATTCAATTCTGAGAGCAATCGTATCATAGGGATACCAGAAGGAGAAGAGAAACAAGGAATGGAAAACCTGTTCAAAAAAGTCATGACAGAAAATTTCCCTAACATGATGAGTGAAAACGTTAATCCAGTTCAGGAAGCACAGAGGGTCCCAATGAGGATCAACCCAAACAGACTAACACCAAGGCGCATTATTATTAAAATGGCTAATTTCAAAAACAAAGAGAGAATCCTAAAAGCATCAGAGAGAAAAGACAAATAACATACAAAGGGGCTCCAATAAGGCTATCAAATGATTATTCAACAGAAACAATTCAATCCAGAAGGAAATGGCAAAGAGTATTTCAAGTAATGGTAAACAAAGGCCTACAACCAAGAATACTCTACCCAGCAAGGCTCTCATTCAAGATAGAAGGAGAAATAAGGAGCTTCCCAGACAAAAAAAAAAAAAGACTAAAAGAATAAATCTCTACCAAACCAGCATTGCAAGAAATGCTAAAGGGTCTGCTATAAAAATAAGTAAACAAATAAAATGAAGAAACAGAGAAAGCCAAAGAGGAATACAGGTACAAAGGGAGAAAATTGCAATGAATAAGTATCAATCAATAATAACCTTAAATGTAAATGGATTAAATGCACCAATCAAAACACATAGGGTAGCTAAATGGATAAGACAACATGACCCACATATATGCTGTCTTCAAGAGCCCCACCTCAGAACAAAAGATCAACACAGATTGAGAGTGAAGGGATGGAAAAATATATATCAAGCAAATGGACGTGAATAAAAAGCTGGAGTAGCAATACTGATTTCAGACAAAAATAGATTTTACAATGAAGGCCATAAAAAGGGACAAAGATGGACATTTCATAATACTTAATGGAACAATCCATCAAGAAGAAATAACTCTGATAAACATATACACACCCAACATAGGAGCTCCGAAATATATAAGGAAAATCTTGGAAGACTTTAAGAAAGACATCGACAGCAATACACTAATAGTAGGGGATTTTAATACCCCACTATCAATAATGGACAGATCTTCCAAACAAAAAATCCCCAGAGATGTTATGGCATTGAACAACACTCTAGAGGAAATGGACCTAACTGATGTATACAGTGTCTTTTACCCCAAAGAAGCAAAATACACATTCTTTTCAAATGCACATGGATCATTCTCCAAGATAGACCACATGGTATGTCACAAGACAAGCCTCCACAAATACAGGAAAATTGAAATCATACAAAGTATCTTCTCAGATCACAATAGCTTGAAACTAGAAACCAATCTGAAGGGGAAACACCAAAAATTCTCTAACTCATGAAGACTGAATAACATGCTTTTAAGCAATGAAGGGGTCAACAATGAGATCAAAGATGAAATCAAAACTTCCTGGAAACAAATGACAATGAACACACAACAGCCCAAAACCTATGGGATACAGCAAAGGCAGTTCTCAGGGGGAAATTTATAGCAATACAGGTCTTCCAAAAAAGGTTACAAGAAGTTTATAAAAACGACCTAACCACAAAGCTGCAAGAACTAGAGGAGCAACAACAAAGCCCAGAGCAAGTAGAAGGAAGGAAATCATCAAGATCAGCGCAGCACTAAATAACTCAGAGACTCAAACTACAATTCGAAGAATCAACAGGTTCAGGAGCTGGTTCTTTCAAAAAATAAACAAAATTGACAAGCCCTTATCCAGACTCATCAAGAAAAAGAGAGAAAGGACCCAAATAAACAGAATCAGAACTGACAGAGGAGAAAACACAACTGATACTTCAGAAATACAAAAGATTGTAAGAACTTATTACAAACAACTATATGACAAAAAATATGACAACCTGGATGAAATGGACATATTTCTGGAAATGTATAATCTACCAAAACTGAACCCAGAAGAAGCAGAAAGCCTGAATACGCCAATAACAACTAGTGAAATTGAAGAAGTAATCCAAAATCTCCCAAAGCACAAAAGCCCTGGACCACATGGCTACACAGGTGAATTTTACCAAACTTTTAAAGAAGAACTAACTCTATCCTCCTCAAACTATACCAAAAAATTCAGGAAGAGGGAAGACTCCCAAACTCTTTCTATGAGGCCAATATTATTCTAATCCCAAAACCAGGGCAAGATACAACTAACAAAGAAAGCTACAGGCCAATATCTCTGATGAACATAGATGCTAAAATTCTCAACAAAATATTGGCCAATCGAATTCAGCAGTATATTACAAAGATGATACACCATGATCAAGTGGGCTTCATCCCAGGGATGCAAGGATGGTACAACATTCGTAAATCAATAAATGTAATACACCACATCAACAAATTGAAAGATAAAAACCATAGGATCATATCAAGAGATGCTGAAAAAGCATTTGATAAAGTACAGCAACATTTATGATAAAAACCCTCAGCAAAATGGGAATAGAGGGAGCATACCTCAACATCATAAAGGCCATCTATGAGAAACCTGAAGCCAACATCATACTTAACGGACAAAAACTGAAAGCTTTCCCCCTAAGATCGGGAACAAGACAAGGCTGTCCACTTTCTCCACTTCTATTCAACATTGTCTTGGAAGTTCTAGCTATAGCCATCAGAGAAGAAAAAAGAATCAAAGATATCCAAATTGGAAAGGAGGAAGTCAAACTGTCATTATTTGCAGATGATATGATAGTGTACATACAAAGTCCGATAGGCTCCACCCAAAACTTACTCAACCTAATAACCAAATTTAGCAAAATAGCTGGGTATAAAGTCAATATCCAGAAATCAAAAGCATTTTTGTATGCCAATAATGAAACAACAGAAATAGAAACGAAATAAAAAATCTCATTTACCATAGTAACAAGAAAAATAAAGTACCTAGGAATCAACTTAACTAAGGAGGTCAAAGACCTGTACTCAGAAAACTACAGAACAATGAAGCAAGAAATCAAGGAAGACACAAATAAATGGAAGCATATACCATGTTCGTGGATGGGAAGAATTAACATCATTAAAATGTCCATACGACCCAAAGCAATTGACATATTCAATGCAATCCCAATTAAAATACCAATGACAGACTTCACAGAAATAGAAAAAATACTTCAAAAATTTATATGGAGCCAAAAACACCCACGAATAGCTACCACAATCTTGAGAAAGAAGAACAAGGTAGGAGGAATCACAATACCAGACTTCAAACAATACTATAAGGCTACTGTCATCAAAACAGCATGGTACTGGCATAAAAATAGACATATAGATCAATGGAACAGAATAGAGAGCCCAGAAATTAACCCAGGACTCTATGGTCAACTCATATTTGACAAAGGGGGAAGGAACATC